>LPNX011083178.1:418985-532393 GCA_001517045.1 Pseudotsuga menziesii
TTTTTAACCGCTTGAAGTTGTTCTTTGATTTGAGAGACTCTTATGACTGCATGGTCTCTGCATTCTGGATCTTCACATTCTTCAACTAGTTTCTTTAGGTCATATTCTGACTTTGTTCTTCCCTTCAAATAGCTTGAAATTTAGGAAGACCTTCAACAGCATTGCTTGCAATAGGTAGTGCTCTGTAATGCACATGTGCAAGCCTTCTATGCCAAAGCTCATTTGGCTCTACATGGATCAAGGATTGTTCTGGATGGCCCTTCAATTCATACAAGCCTCCTTCTTGTTCTCCAATCACTACCGTATCATCGATAGTCTTTACTTTTGGTCACATGATGATTTGACCATATATGAATGCAACCTGCATTCCAGAGTCTAGCTTGTATGAAGATTCCTCACTACCTTTTATTGGATATTGGTAGTCATCTACAAGTTTCACCTTGTGAGTTGATTCATGTTTTGATAGTCTTACAAAGGATTCCTTGAATCCCATCATATGTTTGGAAGCCTCATTATCTATGAGCCAATCATCACTTCCATGAGTAATGTTACCTGTGAGAGCTGATATCAGAACATATTCATCTTCACTTGAAGAATCTTCACCTTCATATCTGGATCTCTTTCTGGATGGTTCATCATCCTCTGCAGCATGAGCATGATGTCTTCTTTGGCCTCGTCTCCCTCTGAAACTGGAACCTCCATACTCATGTAGGTGTCCAATCCATTTTCTTCAAAGAGATCATATACTTCCAGGTTTGGAAGTTGTCAACTTCTGCAAGCTTTTAACTAAGCTGATGTGATATATCATATTGAAATGAGAACCTCAAATGGAAATAGCAAAGGATTAGATCTTACCGATTTGAGGTGTCCGTCCTTGTCCCGTACTTCGTTGATCTAGGGTTTGTCACAGAAACCCTAATTTTCAAAAATTGGAATCTTTCATATCTGATTGGATGAACAGATATATCTCTTCAAATGGAGCTGCCCAATGTACTCCTTTTCTGAAAATAGTGAAGCGAAACTCCCGGAACAGGAAGCCCTAATTTTCTGATTTCTTCTGCAGAAATTCCTGTTACTGTTTCTGTGATATCTCCGAAATTAATGGTCCTTTGTGTCTGAAATTTCTCATTAAGGTAACCTCGCATGTCCCTGATCCAACACCATAGTTTTCATCATCATTTGTTTCACCATTTGGTATTTATGATCCTTTTCCCAAGGTGACCTGTTACTAGACTGTTCAGAACAGCGAAGTTGTACGGCATTCCAAGTGTCACTGGTTCATCTTCTGAGTCTGACCTTCGTACCACAGAAAGTACAGTCGGTGAACTTTCTGTAACATCTTCATGAATTCCATTTGGACCTCTGTAGCCCAAGATATTGCAGATCTTCCCAGGTGTCCTGTTTATGGATGATTTCTGGAAGAGGATGGAACCCTAACTTGGAGAGATCATATCTCCCAGAATATAGCGAATCGGAGGCTGACCTTTGGACACCGTGTTCATCAGGATTGTATCTTCGGCCCCTGAAATTTTCAGCTTCTGAGACTTCTCCAATCTATGAATATAGCGACTGTACAAAAACTTAGCAGTTTTAGTATTTAGGGTTTCTCCTAGCTCAGGGTCAAACTAGGGTTTGACTTTCCCGGAGTTTCACCCAACCAAATTTATTGATCCAGGTCTCTAAATTTCGGTTTTGATGAGGATAAAAATCCTATGCTAGTCTCACACAAAAATTTTTGTTCTGTAGAAAGCCCTAATTTCCACATCGAAACTGAAAATGCTTGAAATTGAATTTCGCATCGACAGAAAGATGCACCCTTCAATGGAGAGTCATCCTAGCATACTTTTGCTGAAAATATGTGGAGTAAGATCCACAAAATAGGAAGCCCTAGTTCCTGTAGCTGCACAATGTCTTCTTCTCAGGTTAGCTCTGATACCATGTTAGTTTTTCAACATTTAAGCTAGCATTATGTTAAGATCTTTTCACTAAGAGAATAACAAGCACAGCAATCACATAAGCACATCACAAGAGACAAGAGACACAAAGATTTTAGGAGGGGAAACCATAAATGGAGAAAACCCCTCAACTTCCTCTAAGATAGTATCACCACAAGATGTGATCCCAAAAGAGTAATATGACCTCCCAACACAACAACAACCTTCTGTCTTCTGTCAAGCCAAAGTATTTCCTTCTCCAAAGGTGCGCCACACTTGAGAGAGCAAGTGATGTATGTCACAAGTGATAAATAGAGAGACTCTCACTCTCTATTTATATTCTTCCATTGACTTGAAGTGCACTCAACCATGTAGGATTAACTTATAATTAATTACTTGAGCCTACACCTTAATTAGTGTATAATAACCCAAGTGCCCCTAAACTGTGGGGACTTACCTAATGACTTGATATGACTTGTTTACATTATTAATCCTCCCGTTCGGAACATCGGGGCATGACCACATGACTCAAATACATAATAGAAACATCCCGGAATAAACATCGGGTTACAATATATAAAATACATATAAGAATACATTCCGAAGTTACATATACATCAACACCTCCATTGAAAAAATCCCAGGGAATATCTTTGTTTATTAATAGAGGGACTAGCACTCTAACTTTTGCCTCTTTCACTTGTGATCTATGTTCTCTGGTCGACTATATCACAAGGGCAGAAGTTACTTCAGGTGGAATCAACTTATTATTAAAAGTTACAGTGTTCCTTGCCCACCAGATTCCATAAGTGTAAAGGGATGGGAAAGCACTATAAAGACATACCACTTTGTCTGTCCACCAATATTTTTCTTTGTGTTCTAGTGTGGTAACGGGGTTCCTTTGGAATTTTAATTCTTTGCATGCTATTTTCCACATGGAGTCTACATAAGAACAGAAGTTAAAAAGGTGAAAAACATTTTCCTCATTTGAAATGCAGAGTGTACAACAATTTGGCCCATTCCATCCCCTTTTCTGGAGGTTATCCCAGGTCATGATTTTTCTATTGAGTGACAGCCATAAAGTGATTTTGGCCTTTAAAGGTCCTTCAGCTTTCCATAATTGTTTCCACCACTCTTTTGTTTCTCCCTAGAAATTTTCTTTGGCCCAGATTTTATATCCAAGTTTGGCTGTGAAGTCACCGTTGACTGGATTTTTTGTTCATACCAACTTATCTTCCCTCGCCTCTTCTAAATCAATGAAATTGGATTTGAGCATTGATACATATTCCTCCCATTCCTCTTTATGACCTTCTTCTAATCCTAGTTGTTATGAGTTTTTCCAAAGAGTTTCTCTTTGCAGGGTTGTTTAACAGGATTGATTTAGGTTGTAGATTCCTAAGCTTCTTAGTTTAGAGACTAGCCCTTCTGAGAGCTTATATATTTGTCCTAATCCTAACCATGGATCTTCACCTACTTTTATTTGTCTCCTATTCCCTACCATCCAAGCCACCCAATTCCCTACTAGAGGAAAATCTAGGACCAAGGATTTCCACCCTATTGATCCATTTTTGTAGGTTTTGTCTCTTTTTCGAATCCAGTCATAAATGGACCCATTTGGGAAATATTTAGATGATAGGACTTTTCCCCAGAGGGAATCTGGGTTTTTTATCATTCTCCACAAGTTTTTGGCAGCCAAGGACTGACAGAATAGAAAAGGATTCTTGATCCCCCATCCTCCTATCTCCTTAGGGCTTGCAAGAAGTTTCCATTTTTCAAATGGGATTCCTTCAGTGTTTCTCTTAGTTGTCCATAGGAAGGAGAAGAATTTTTTCCTTAGTTTATGCAGTATGCCCCTAGGGATGTAAGCAATTGTGGCCCAATAAACTAGTATACTCTATAGCACTGCTTTGAACAGTACCAATCATCCTCCTCTGGATAGTAATTTGAAAGTCCAACAACCCATTCTACTCTCGATCTCTTTATACAGCCACATCCAGTCTTTGAAGCAGTATGCATTGGGTTTGAGAAAAAACCCTAAATACTTGAAGCCTTCATCCATTGGTTTTAGAATGTAAGGGGTTTCCACTCAAATCATCTCCTTGATTTCCTCTTTGATTCCATTTTCTAATAGAATAGATTTTTCTACATTAATGTGCATGCCCATAGCTTTCTTATAGAGTTCCAAAATCTTCTCTGCTTCCTTTAGGTTCTCCCATGCTCCCTATCCCATCATTACCACATCGTCTACAAATAGGATATGTGTCAAATCCATTGAGCTGGTAATTTTTATTCCTTTATAGGATCTAGTCCTTTTTGCATAGAAAATGATTCTGCTAAGGGCATCTGCTATTAGTAGGAAGAGGAAAGGGGAGAGGGGGCATCCTTGTCTAAGACCTCTAGAAGCCCTGAAGAATTTAGAGGGAGATCCATTAATTAGGATAGCAAAAAAGGCTGATTGTACACATCCCATTACCTAGTTGACTATTTCTAGGTCTAGGCCTATCTGGATCATTACTAATCTTAAGAAGGTCTAGTTTACCCTATCATAGGCTTAGTAAAGGTCTAGTTTCAAGGCAAAGGATGGATTTTTAGAAAGTTTGATGGTATGAATCATTTCTTGGGCAAGGGAAACTGCATCGTGGATTGGTCTACTTTCTAGGAACCCAAACTGTTCCTGAGTCATGACCTTGCTTAAAATTGGTTTCAATATTAGGGCTATTGTTTTGTCTATTAGTTTGTAAACCACATTGCAACAATAAATGGGCCTGAATTCTTCAAAGGAAGTAGAGTTTTGTTTCTTGGGTATTAGGGCCAAGAAGGTGGAGTTCAGGGATCCTAAAAATTTCTTGTCCCTTTGGGATTCTTGGATTGCTTTTAGCAGATCTCCCTTGACTAGGTCAAAAAAAACCCTGAAAGAATTCAATGGTGAGCCCATCCGGCCTTGGGCTTTTACCTTTCTGGAAGGAGTACACCACCTTCTCCAATTCCTCTTCTGAAACTTCAGCCTTCAGGTGGATGTTCATCTCTTCTTCTATAATTCTAGGGAACAAGTTGATTACCTCCGTTATTTCTTGAATATTACATCTTGTTGGTTCCTTGAACAGATTTTTTAAAAACTCTTCTCCTACTTCTGCTTTTTCCTTGAAATAACTTACCATTACCCTATTCATGTTTTGATTGACAGTATTCTATTTACGTTTCTTCTATTGTTGGAAAAATTGTGGAATAATTTGGTGTTGTTGTCTCCCTCCTTTATCCATATTGCTCTACTTTTTATCCTTAGAAACTTTACTTCTCTAGCCAATAGTTCATCTCTTTTTGTCTC
This sequence comes from Pseudotsuga menziesii, assembly GCA_001517045.1. Lineage (NCBI taxonomy): Eukaryota > Viridiplantae > Streptophyta > Pinopsida > Pinales > Pinaceae > Pseudotsuga > Pseudotsuga menziesii. Next base: position 424,245 of record LPNX011083178.1, read on the forward strand.
CTTCTCCCTTACCTCCTTTAGTTCATCTTCTATAAACACTCTCGAGTTATTCATCTCATAGATCCTTTTCAAGGCATTTTCAACCTCTTTAAGTTCTTTCTATTGATTTGCATTGTATTCCTTAGCCCATGGTTTTGAGACCTTTTTTCCCCTCTGCAAATTGTCCGAAATTTTCTTCATAAAGGAGATATTAGGGTCTGTCTCCAGAGGCTCCCATGTTTCTTCTATTAACTTCCAGTAATCTTCTTCCAATAACCATTCTAGGTTGAACTTAAAGGGTGCCACTAGTTTGTCTTTTGGTTTTTGTATTTCAAGCAGAACTGGGAGGTGGTCTGATAGAACTCCTACTTCTACCCAAGTTCTAATTATTAAAGACCCAGAAAGTAAATTTTTAAATAATAGAAATCGCTCTAACCTTTTAGAGATGGCCTGGTCTCCTCTTCTATTATTTCTCCAAGTCAGTGTTAGCTTCAGTGGTTGGACATCAACCAACTCCTTGGATTTGAAGAGTGCAGTGAAGAATGGGCTCAAGTTATCCCAGTGTGCTAGCTTCCCCCATTTTTCCTTTTCAGAAAGGGTTATATTTAGGTCCCCACCTAGGATCATGTTTCTTGCCTCTATCAACCCAAAGCTGAAAATTTCTTCCCAGAAACCCTTCCGCTCAAGATAAGGCCCATAGACATTATACAGTGCAAAGGATTTCCCCAAGGCCCTTTCTTTGAGGAATATTTTTAGTACTGAGTCATGTTTCTCCTCCTGCATTTTCTCATACTCCTTGTTCCAGGAAGTTATTTGTCCTCCTAGGTGGCCTTCAGAACTGATGAAGCCAAAACTCCAACCCTTCAACCAAGGCTCCAGTGCTTCCTTGGCTTTTTCTCCCTCCATCATTGTTTCTTGAATGAAAATGATCACAGGATTTATTCTATTGATCATTCTTTTAGGATATTTTATCTTGGGGGAGCTCCCCAACCCCCTTGCATTGAAGGAGAGAACTAGCATCATGGGACCTTGGTCTGACCCTGTCCTGCTCTAAGGACCCCACCAATTGTAGCTTGTTTACGATTCCTTATGTCCACATCAGCTTGAGATTTTTTTTTTGCGATATGAGACCTCCTTCCTAATGTTACCTTTTCCACCTTGTATGATGCTAATCCTCCGGACAACACTTGGTATTTGTCAGTTGCCGCCTTGCACTGGGTTTTATATATTTTGTGTCTGATCCATGACGGTGGCTCTTTAGGGGACACCACCTTCTTTATAGTTTCCTTGCTATCCATATTTATCACCTTACATTCCGCATGCATGACATTTGTTGTATCTAACAACAATCTCAACGCGAGTTCCTTGATCAAAGTCACTACCTCTTTTTCAAATTGCGCGACATTTGTCTCCGAGGGAGATTGTTCGCAAATTTCTAAGCTTGGATTCACAATAGGTGTAGTAGTCCATGTGTGAGTTATTTTTCCTGTGAGCTCTAACTCTCTATCTAAGTTTTTCGAATCTGTGGGTGTTTCAATTTTTCGCGGCATGGTCCCCTCAGTGGGATGTTTGCTTCCTCCCCCAGTTTAAAAATAATAATTTTGTTCAGGGCTTAGAGCCGTCTTACCAGGGTTTTCTTGTAGTATTCCTTCTGTCGTTATAGGTTCTTGCGTATTGTCTCTTGTTTGGGAATCATTTCTTTTCCTATCTCAAGCTATGCCCTTATCCTTGTTCTTGTGCTAAATGCCCTACTGCTCTGAGTTTTTGCATTCCTTGGCTAAGTGCCCAACCTATCTGCATGAGAAGCATCTGAAGGGTATCTTCCAGTAATGAAGCCTTTGCCGCCACTTACTGCCATGAAGTTCCAATTGAATCTCTTCATACAGTCCATCTCGAAGTTCAACTTTTATCAACCTTTTGTTCCCAACCTTCTTTTAGAGCTATAAATTTTCCAATTTTGCTTCCTATGGCCTCCATAATATCCTTTTGCCAGAACATCATTGGTAGGCCTGGTAGGATGGCCCAAATTATCTATACATTCTACATCTCTCTATTGGCATCAAAATCCATGATCCATTTCTTGAGAATAAGTCCCGAATGTCCCCAATGCCAATTGTTTTCTAATATAGTCTGGCGTTCTGCCTCTGTCTTGACTCAGAACAGTATCCAGCCACTAGATTGTATATTAAACATTAGTAGTTTCTGCAAATGCATGTTCCAATGTTCTTCCATCCACTTTCAGAGAGCCACTTCACCAAATGTTTTCCCGCAGAACTGTCAGACTAGGGTGAAGGACAAATAATCAGGTACCTCTGTAAGCACTATGTCCCTTCCCACTACTAATGTTGCGGCCTGCTTTTAAGCTTTAGCTCCTGATTTTTTATTCTCACTAGTCTTAATGGCTTTCATGTATTCGTCATATTTCTTGTTTGAGAGTGTGGCTCTGGTATTCTCCCGCGTGGGAGCATCCAGCCATACCTGCTTTGGTGATGCCATTTGTACGAAAATGTTTTTATGTCCTTGCATAGTGATTGTATCATAATATACTTCATCCAACATTATCGCGATAACTTGTATCAAGACCTTAGGTCATAAAACACTCTCAAAACATAAAAACATAAAATCACATAGATATTTGAGCTTTCTCTTTAACTGCTGCTTCCCAACCTTCGCATAATTTTTTCTCGAATTGTTCCTTCTGCAGAGCCCTTAACCCTTAAGGGTATATATATATGACCCTTTTCAAATAAGGAACACATTACTTGGAGGAAAATAAGAATGTTAGGTTAATTTGTGTGTAGGTTTAGAAATGAATCAGAGATTAATTTTTCTTCATTTTCCATAGATTATGGTTTTTTAGACTTACTATGAGTTCCATGTACCTCAATGGACATTTGGGTGGATTTGAACTCTGGAGATATACAAATATTCCTTGAAATTCCCTAGAAACAGCTTGAGCCATATTGTATGGTATGGATCAGGGCATTCCATATATGTTTCAATGAGTTTCTAATACCGGTACATGGGTGGGTTAGGGGTTTCCTACAACTTAGTTGAAAATGCTAATATTATGGTGCACAAACATCAAAACATCAAGACTTTCTTTAGGTCAACCAACCTTTTGTGCTTGAACATGCACCATATGTTTTCACATACGAAGAAACAATAGGTTTTGGTTAACTCTTGGATTGCAAATCTTAATAGCTCAAGAATTTGGCAACCAAAGCCTCCCACCACATACCTACAATAATGAAGAACACGATTTTTTTTACTTTTTCTTCATAAATTGAAAATTAAGGTCAAATGAATGGAAATTTCTAAAAATCGACGTGGAGTAGATCTAGAAATTTACTTGGTAACGATGTCTTCTTTGACTTAATCGCCATTTTAAATGCAAATAACCCCTCAGATATCTTGTAAAATTGTATTTGGTATTGGATGGTCTCTTGAGTTGGATTATCGAAGAATATCCTCTCTATTCACTGGGAAAGACATTTTATCACCATTTGCATTGGAGGTCTGATCGTAAGAAAACAGTGTTGAGATAGTACCTAACAACATGGAGTGGTTGATGAGGCTAATGTTGTCCCTCAAATTAATAATTTCTTAGAATGGCATGTACTTCTCTCCTTTCCCCCCATATGTATACTGAATTGTCTCATTGGCTCTATGCATGGTTCATCTATGTATCCCACTTCCCCCCATCATCCAACTAGATCATATTTATTCTGGCAATCATGACATTGGCACTCCCCATTGAACAATGTTACATACAAGTGAAACAACCTCCATGTCATCTAAATTTATCCTGTCCTTTTTATTGTTCCCACTCGTAATTTGTAACTACTGAACATTTTCCTAACTTCCAGCTTTTGGGCACAAAATAACTACAAAGATAAAAAAATTGTTGCAAATCTAGTTATGGCAAAGCAGACAAATTGTTTTCAATATATTTTCTCCTCGATGACACCCTTGTTTAGTTGTATGTCACCACATAATTAACCCATTAATGTTTTCCAATATCCAACATCATGCCTAAACAGTGGGTTGCACAGGGGGAGTCCAAAAAATGGCTGGGATTTTTTTTATCAACAATCTACCTATTGTGGCATAGGAAACATTCTCTATGACAATATAAACAACATTCCACACCCCTATCTCCAAACCAACTTACTCAAGTGGTCACATGATAATTAGATTCTATTGCAATTTGCAATGAGGAACTTTAGTTAAGCAGAAGCACGTAGAGTTTTAAGGAAAATTATGTTTTTAGAATAAGAAATGAGGAGATTTAATATAGTTATATCCCTTACATTAGTTCACCCATTAGACATAATTGTGCACCTGTAAGTGCCCAGGAAGCAGGGTGTTGAACAGTACTTATTGCACATCTTGAACAACCTTGCAGTAAATTTCACACCCATGAGCCTTAGAAGTAGGGGCTTTAAATCTAGGACCACACACGTCAACATCATTAGTCATAGCTTACTAATATGGGGATTCAATAATTTTAAAGGGCAGTTTTAAATAATCCAAGAGATACCTATGGCTTATTAATTGTTACATTCCTGTTAATGAAGTGTTTGCGCCCATATTTGTACTCCCTAAGGTGGGCTGGGAGTTGAATGGGATGCACAGAGTAAAAAGGTACCAACATAAGTAGGAAATTGTGTGGGAAGGTATGTGATTGTGGTGGTGAAGGAGTATGTGTAGAACTATTTATAGCGGGATGGCTAGAGCGTAGTAGGGTTGCTATTTTAGTATTCAATTTTTTTTCTCTTCGCTGCTTTTTGGAATGGCTATACGTACATGACACTGATGGGTTGCATCTATTCTAAAATTAATTTTTTACAAGGGTTTACTTCTTGATTCTTCACTAGTGATTTTGGCAGTGATACTTAAGGTGCTTCTCTCCCCTATTTAATGGTCTATTGGGAAATTTGCATTGGAATTTCCCCCCCACCAAGGTCTTTGCAGTGTGCTCTACTTTCTGGGATGGTTGTAAATACATTTCACTGATGGGTTGCATCTAGACAAAAGTTAATTTTATAGGTATTTACATCTTGATTCTTCACCAGTGATTTTGGCAGTGATACTTAAGGTGGTTCTCTCCCCTATTTGATGGTCTATTGGGAAATTTGCATTGGACCTTCCCCCCCACCAAGGTCTTAGCATTGTGCCCAAGAAAAGTCTCATTCCTTTACCATTTTCCAATCTCTTAGGGTTATGAAATCTGGTTTATCAGTGCAAATTGACTTCCATAAAGATGTTTTTTTCTACACATGGACTTATTATCTATTCGTCAGTGCTTTGCAACAATCCTAGTTTGTTTTGTAGTTTGATTACATGTATATTGGAGGTTACCTAAATGAAACCCTTTAATGCTAATAAAGAAATATTAGCCTCTTAACTCCAGGCACTACCGGTCGTGTATTAGTATATTGGTGTTTATCATTTATTTGCTACTAGTACTTACAGTTGGTTGATGGCAAATGTTAAATGTTGAAACTTGAAGGTTGATGTTGTGGTTGGTAATTGTCTAATTGATCATTAGATGACANAAAACAAACTCTCCGCTTCTGGAAGCTTTTTGAAAATCGTGCTTCCCATTCTCGCTCCATGCTCCCAATTGTCTCAATTCATACCGACAAACATATGTATTATACCTGCTGCTATAGAACACACCCTTTTCTGTTTGTTAATATGCAACCTGACTTTAGACCTATCTTTAAATCAGAAATTACATGACAAGAATAGGTTTCAAGCTTTCCTATAAAGCTGGATTAGAAATGGTCTGTATCCCATCCCTAACAATCTCTAGATCTGCCAAGAAAATGTCTTCCAAGAGGTGCAATGGTTAAACCCTTTCCCATTAGATTTGTAGGATTCCTATAGATCATAACATTATTTAGAGTAAAACACTACTTGCTTTGTAGGCCTTAGATGCCACCCAAGTGCAAAATCGTCAATCTATAAAGCAACCTCCAAATACAAAAATGTTCTTCACAAAATAGGGCATGAACCATGTGAACAACCTTCCAATGGGACCAACTCAATGAGTAACCTCCAAGCATAGTAATATCTCTCATGAAATGGTGTATAAAAGAGTGCAAGCATGCTTCAAATGATGACTTTCTCCTTTAGTAGGGCTGAACACTACCCTTATGCATGTGTCTCCAAGGGTGAATGTTCCTCAAATAATGAGAGAAGGCCTTCCTCTAACAAAAAACTAGTACACCAAGGTGAATTGGCCCTCTTTAGGGATTTTGTTTTATGCATAGGGGCCCTTAATGCACAACGAACTTGGTATTTTAGGGCCAACTAGGGTTGTTACTTCTTTTGTGCATAGGTCCGGATATTTTTAGGGTTGTTTTGTGACCTACGGTTGCAAGGAAAGCCACCAAAGACTATTATTTACCACTGATATCCTTCAAAGACTGCCAAGAATCACCTAAAGAACAATCAAACTTGGCTTATAGGGTCTGAAAATAAATGAGATTTGGTTTATTTTATGTTTGTTTACACCCCTTTTGTTGAGAAAAAACACCCAGAATTCATGAAACTACTATAAATTGTTGATTAGGAGGTTAGAACAGCCCTTATTTATGCCCAGAATGAAGATTTGAGGCTGTTGGAGTGCCCAGGTCTGCTCTTTATCTCCATATTTGTGCCCATAATTATTTCTTAATGTCATTTCAACCCTCAAATTCAACCCAACATTTCTCAAAGCCTATTTTTTCCGTTGTTCATCACTTTTCATAGGGCTATTCATGCCAAGAACTGCCTTTTAACCCTCCAATTTGGCCCATATTTAGAGGTAGGCCTGTTTGGTGATGGATAAGTGCACAAGGATTCCCAAGATGCTGAAATAGGGCTGCTTCATACCCTTTTTTACTATCAAACAGGTTTGTTTGTGCCCAAAATTCATGTGGATGGTGCTACAAGGCACATGAATGAGATTTTAAGGTTGCTTTCACCCACAAGATTCTCATTTTCACAGCCAGAATTGCAAAGACCTCCTCCTACTGCCATTTATCGTCATCTTTTAGGGCTAGAATGTGCCCAGATCTGAAAGTGGGCCTAATTATAGCTGATTTGAGATGCTTTACTATTTGTTGTGACCTTCATAATGCTCCCAAAGTGCTTAGATTTGTCCCTTTGATGCTCATACTTGGTTCTATAGTTTTTTATGCCCATAGGAATGTCCAACATTGCTCCTAGTGTGCTCATAACTGAAATTGAAAGGGCTCACTGCTATTACACTCCATAAACTATCCAAATTTCAAAACCAACTCAAAACTACCTAGATTTGGTTTCAAGATTACAATAATGACAATGTCAACCCTGGAGAGTGTGATGAGAATCATCAATGTACACTGATATAAAATTGAGGGTAACACTTCCAACTGGGTCCTCAAATGTGAAACTAGATCATTGATTGGACCACTCTCTAGAAACTACTAAAATTGAATTTTTAGAAGTAACAACCTCTTAGATTTGCCTAAAAAATCAACTTGTACATATCTCCCTAAAGGGTATTCAAAACCATGTTAATATCATGTAAAATATGGCACTGCAACTCACCTTGAGGATTCTCTTGGAAAGAGGGACTTGACTATTAGGATATATTTGCTTCACTTGAAAGGTATACATATATTTGAGTGGCCATGTCTATTGCATTATTTTTTGGTTGGCCCTTATACTATATGAATGTAAATACTATTTTTCTAAATATTATGATTAAAGAATAACTATACATTGATTAGCTAAGAGATTTTGAGGTGCAATGGATATTAGCTTTTGGGCTGCTCCAAAAGTGTTTACAACATGCTAGGGGTGTGATTCATGTGATGTGGGGTGCATTATGGAACCCTAGCCCCATATTTTATCTTATATTCCTATGGTTGAATGGCATTTTGGATTCTCGGTTAAAAACAAAATACAACCTCCACTATTGCCTTGCTCCATAAAAGAACCCCCATACCTTCTCTTTAATGCTGAGCAAATTCTCCATTTGTCTCTCTTTTCTTGAATGACTGGAAGCCTGTAAGTTTTAAACTATGGCCATGGATCTGATTTGATAAGAACATTGGAATGAAGGTACTACAAATTTTTCCACAAATAGCAATTAGTTTCTTACTACATACAAGTCCCATATAGTTAGACATGGCACAGGTTTCCATTCATTGAGTTCTTTTTGTCTCATCAAACTTTTCAAACATTCTTCAACAGATTTCCCAACCCATCTATTCTTCACTCTTGTGAACTGCTCCACTTCTAACTAGACCTATTTTGTATATTTGAGCATTTGATGAGCAAATGTTCTATTGATTTTTCATCTTCTCTATATAAAATACATACTCCATGTTTGTGCCTAGCCTCCATTGTAGAACTTCCCAAGTTAAAACCTTGTTCAAAATTGATAGCCGCATAAAGATTCTTGTTTAATGGGGACTTTTATTTTCCATAATTTCTCACACCACTGGTTTGTGTGTTCAAAAGCAGAAGAAAACATTGCTCGGTACCCCAATTTTGTTGAATAACAACCCAAATCTTGATTCTTTGACCATACCTATGAATCGTATCCCTCCTAATTCTAACATGTATTTTATGAAGATTATCCACATATGCATTCTAGGTAATTTTGTAAGCCCTATCGTACAAAACTACTGCCTATCTACATATGCATGGATGGACTACTTTCCTGCTTGTAAGATAAGCTCACATTTTTGTAATTTTGTGATGTATTTTATTTTATTCTTTTAATTTTTCAGTTCATATTAGAGATGGCTTGGGAACTTCCTTCACTATACATGTCACATAATGTATTAGAAGTTAGATTCCCCCCTGCTTTGGGTCACCTATGGAAATTAATGGATTGAACGTGATTGTAGTCTTGAGTCTTACCCTTGCTGGTTGTACTTCTAGAATCTGGATTAAGCAATGAAGCTTGATACTCTTTGTTCACTATACTAGGAAAATAAGGGAGTGTAGGTACCAAGAGATTGGAGTTAGACGAGCTAGACATGAGCTCAGTGTCCATCTGTCAAGAAAAGCAAGATTAAGGTTTAATTACCACTTACAAGCCACGTGATTACCAGAAACTTTCATAGAGAATTTATGTGTGTTGTGGGATGCATGTCTTTCATACTATATGTAGACATTTGTTTTATCTTTGGGGATTGTTATAGTGGCCCTATTTCCTTATTCATTATATTAAATATTAATAACATTTTTTGGAACATGCTTCTGCTTTTTAGTTATAAAACATTGAAAACAGAGCTTTTTACAAAAGGAAAAATTCAACAGATAGAGCACCACCACAAGGATAAACCTCAGATAAAATAGTAAACCCCTATCTGAAAACTGAAACTCCTACCATCAGAGAAGTTGGAATCAAGTGGCCAACCAATTGCAAAACTTTTTTTTGTAGAGCAACACTAGCAGACCAAAACATTCTCCCTTTAGAAAACCACAAGGTGTACTTCCTTTTAATTATCGAGTGTGATGAACTTCATGTTTCTAACTAACCAGCCAAATACTTTGCTTGATATGAAACACATTTACAAAAGATATCACCAATATTTGGCAGTTGAATAGTAACCACCCAAGCTAAGCACAGATTTTCATTGCTTTCACCACAAGGTTCTCATCTTTCTCCATCAAATATTCCTGTAGTTATTTAATCTGGCTGATTTTCAATTCTCTTGTTGACTAGGAAATACACAAGTTTGTTTAAATTCCCTAAACATGATTGACACTAGCCTTTTCAAACAAGTCAAGTATGTGATTAGTCTCTGGTATCTCGTCCTTCATTTTTAAGTGGCAGTTGTTTCATTTCATTTTAACCACCTTTGTTAAGGATTGAAATAACTCCATTTCTCAAATTTGTAATTCAACATTTTATATACTTGATAAATATCAGGATCACATAGTACCATGCAAAGAGTAAAATGTTAATGACTCATAAATGTCGAAAAAATTCTTTGAGCTCACTTGAAGTTGAGATTAGCACATAACGGTGAAACATTAATCCTTCAAACATTACTATAATAAAAACAAATATCAAATCAATTCCAATCTTGTACCATTAGTAAGTGTCAAAATTTTCTGAGAGACAAGTGCTGATATAAATTTTCTGAGTGTCAAAATCATACACAATAATCATTTCTAGCTATGTACAAGTCCTATTTTTGCTTGAAAATAAAGATATTTCTGAATCGAGGTTTCTTAGAATCATTGTTTCCAAGCTTTGGCATCATTATGTAGTGTGTTGATGACTTAAAATTACAGTAGTACCCTCTTATTGCAATATGGTGTAAACAATGGTTAGTGTGCTTGAATATCATTGTATTCACATTTAAGGACGTGTCTTCATGTCCTCTTATCATGGGTCTCTTAAAGGAGTATGATTAAATATCAAACCTTAAACAAACATAATGGTTGCTAGGGAATAGTGATTTTGCAATCCCATTAAGCCAATTTCTTGAGTTTTGCTCAAAATTCCTAGAAAATGTTTATGGATTTCATAACCTACTTGATCATAAATTGTGAACTTATACAATCTATCGTCCTTTTCCAACCATTATATACTCAAAGTTGTGTATTGTTCTTTTTACCACTATAGAGGACTCTGTAAGTTAGGTTCCCAAATTCTTAAAAGGTGCTAGCTCAATGGAAGAGCATCTGCCTTACAAGCAGGAGGTTGGTGGTTTGATTACTCCATGCCCTAATGATATTATAATATTGGTTAAAAAACAACTAAATTAGTAACCAAAAAATAAGGGATAAGTGACCAAACAATGAGAGATAAGTTACCAAACAAAATGACAAAAAATCATATATAAAATTACTAAAAATGAGTAAATTAGTGACCAAAAAATGAGAGATGCGAAACTAGGCATTAAAAATGATGCAACATGTGGTGCTAATGATGAAGCCAAACATGACGTTGATATGGTAGCAAAATAATACGTAAAACTAGGCATTAAAAATGATGCAACATGTGGCGCTAATGATGAATCCAAACATGGCGTTGATATGGTAGAAAAATGAGATGTTACTTCAGATGCAAAACATGACGCTAAATACGAAGAAAAATATGGTGTAACAATAGAATAAATATTTCGCATCATTTTGGTAGCAAAACACAATGCAAAAAATGAAGCAAAAATTGGTGCAAATTTGGAAGCGAAAATTGACGCATATTTGGAAGTAAAACATGGTGCTAAAGTGGTAACAAAAATGGATGCTAACATGGTTCTATTAAGGATGCAAATATGGAACTAACGGGGATGCCATTTAAGAAGCAAAAGAGGACACTCGGTAGGAAGAAAAATATGATGATATTTATGAAGCAAACCTAGATGTTGTTTAGGAAGGAAAGTTGGACACTATTCTGGAAACAAAAAAATAGATGCTATTTTTTATGTCATAAAGGATGCTATCTAGGAAGCAAGAAAAGACGGTTTTTGAGACGCTTTAAGTTTTGTCCATGACACGTCCCATTTAGCATCTAGTTTGACCACTCAATGTAAAATAAAATTACAATAAAAAGAGACGCTAAATGGGATTCTAAATCCAGGATTTGTTGTAGTGCTATGTCCCATGCATAGATGATAAGAATCCCAAGATACAGAGGTTTCTTAGTTTCATGTCCCTCATGTTTAAAGAACGGTTTGAATATAACTGTCCAAAGACACTAGCGAAAGCGATGAGGAAGGCCAACTTCTGTTATGACCAAAACAAGAATAAAAGAGAAAGTATACCAGATTGGAAAAATCAAAGGCCAAATAATTTTGATTCTAGAAAAAACAAAATCAATTCCACAAAAACATGAGAAATAATTACAAAGGTTTTAATCCTCAAGATTTTGCGGTACCCTCCAATGTTCCTAATAGAAACCCAACACAAAATGAACCCTTAAAATGTTGGGAGTGTGGAGAGCCACACTTCTTTAAAGACTGTCTAGCAAGGAAACAAAATTTTAATGTTCATTCTATCCAGGAAGTAGTTACATTTGGGGATATGGCCAGGAGCATGCCCAAAATATGCGTTGCACTAGAAAATTGGCAAGCAGACCACCAAACTTCCATGGTCGAAATTAAAGGTATGATAAAAAATAAACCTATCTCTATCTTAAATGATCCAGGTGCAAGCCTGAGCTATATTTCACCTAGAGTAGTTGATTTATGCAATTTGGTACCTGAAAAGTTTGATAAGTTGTGGCTAGTATAGTTAGCCACAGGTACAAAAATAAAGTTTACTAGTATTGTTAGAAATTGTAAGATAATGTTGAATGATTTCCTTACACATGTGAATGTAAATATATTTCCATTAGGATATTATGACTTGTTGATAGGAACGGATTGGATTGAAGAGCATAAAGTTTTGCTAAATTGTTTTGATAAAGCATTTACATGTATTAATAATAATAGAAATAATATAAAACTGAAAGGAATTCCTAGGAAGGTAACCATCAGAGAAATATTTGCTCTGCAAATGAAGAGATTAGTAAGAAAATGGTGTAAAGTATTCATAGTATATATAGTGAATGATAAGGAAAATTATATGAATCCTAAACTAGAAGACATACCTATTTTAAAGGAGTTCAAAGATATATTTTCAGAAGAAGTCCACAGACTCCCTCCAAAAAAGGATATAGACTTCAAATCGATCTGATACCTAGAGTGGTACCAGGATCGAAAGCTCCATACTTAATGAACATAACCAAAATTATAGAACTAAAATCACAATTACAAGAACTAATTGATAAAAAGTACATTCGACCAAGCGTGTCTCCCTGGGGAGCACCGATTTTGTTTTTGAAAAGAAGGACGGTACATTAAGATTATGTATAGATTACAGGAGACTAAATAAAATGACAATTAAAACTGATACCCACTTCTTCAGATAGATGATCTATTCGATCAGTTCCATAGAGAAACTATCTTTTCAAATATATATTTAAGGTCGGGTTATCATCAAGTGCGAATAAAAGATGAACATATTTTTAAAACAATATTTAGGACCCGTTATGGTCACTATGAGTTTGTAGTAATGCCCTTTGGGTTGACAAATGCACCTCTTGCATTCATGTATTTAATGAACAACATCTTAATTAACTATCTAGATAAATTTGTGGTTGTATTCATTGATGACATATTAATCTACTCTAAGAATGAACAAGAAACGAAGAACATCTAAAAATAGTTTTGCAATTATTAAAAGAACAACAAATTTATGCAAAGTTCAGTAAGTGTGACTTTTTCAAAGACAAGATTCAGTACTTTGGATACGTAGTGTCCAAGGATGGAATATCGGTCGACCCAGATAACGTAAAATCCATCATGGAATGGATGGTTCATAAAAATGTATCTGACATCAGATCATTTATGGGAATTACTGGATACTACAAGAAGTTCATAGAAGGACTTTCTAAGAGTTCCTACTGTATAACTTCCTCGCAAAAGAAAGGAAGAAAATTTGTGTGGACTAAAAAGTGTGACAAAAACTTTAACAAATTAAAACATTTATTAACCACCGCCCTGATGTTAAAAATTGTTGATCCATTCAAGGATTTCGTCGTATGTACCGATGCTTGCAATGAAGGGTTGGGTGGAGTTTTACTGCAAGACAATTATGTTGTAGCTTATGGATCCAGAAAACTAAAAGATCATGAGAAGAATTATGCGACACATGATCTAGAACTTGCTACTATAATTCATGCCTTAAAAATGTGGTGACATTACTTAATTAGGAGAATTTTTTTACTTATGTCAGACAACATAAGCCTTAAACATTTATTTGATCAAAATAATTTGAATGCAAGAAAAGCTAGATAGTTGTCCTTTCTAAGCGAGTATGACTTCGAAATAAAGCACATAAAGGGAAAATAAAATAAAGTAACAGACGCTCTAAGTCGTCATGTGAATTTACTATGTGCAAGAAGAAGCTACGAATCCGATCTTGGATGTCATATTTGAAGTACTGGAAATTCTGATGGGAACTATCAGAGTTAAGAAAAAATTGCTAAAAATGAACAAGAACAAGTAAAAACATATTTCAGCCTAAACCCATAAGGACTATTGTTGTATAAAAATAGGTTGTATATACCTAACATAAGAAAAATTAAATTGATAGTCATGGATGAACTACATAAAAGACCATACTCGGGGCACCCGGGATATCATAAAATGATCACCATGATAAAAAAGATTTATTTTGTCCAAACATGAAAAAGGAAGTGGTTGAATACTTAGATCGCTGCCTTGAATGTCAGCAAGCTAAAGAAGAGCATCAACATCTTGCAGGATTGTTGTAGCCACTACCCATTCCATAATGGAAGTGGGATACCATCAGTATGGATTTCATCACCAGATTGCCCAAGAATTTCAAACAACATTATTCCATCATGGTTGTGGTTGAAAAATTAAGCAAATCGACTCATTTTATACCTGTCAAATCTGCCTACAAAGCTGTTAATACTGTAGACATCTTCATGAAATAAATATTCAAGTTACATGGCATACCAAATGTGATAGTTTCGGATAAAGACACGAAATTTACAGGTAATTTCTGGAAAGCCTTGGGTACCTACTTAAACTTCAGTACTGCATGTGATCCACAAATAGATGGGAAGACTTAAAGGGTAAACCAGTTTCTAGACGACATGCTAAGGATGTATGTTATGGACAAACCAAGTAAGTGGGAGGACTACCTACACTTAGTTGAATTTACTTATAACAATAATTTCCATATTTATGTAGGTATGAGTCCGTTTGAAATTTTATATGGGAATAAGTGTAATACTCTAATATCATGGAGCAGCCTTGTTGATAGATTAATGTTAAGACATGATTTTTTAGAATAAATGGAACTAACCATGAGAGAGGTACAACAAAACTTGAAGGCTTTGTAAGATAGGAAGAAAAGTTATTCCAACTTAAAAAGAACTCCGAGAGAGTTCCAGGTTGGTGATCATGTATACATAAAGGTAAATCCCAAGAAAAGTACCTTGAGATTGGGAAAGTATAAGAAATTGGAGCTCAGGTATTGTTGACCATTTGAAATCCTAGCCAAAGTAGGGTCAGTTGCATACTAGTTAGCCCTACCACCCAATATTAAAGTTGATAATGTCTTTCACATTTCTATATTGAAAATATATGTTCAAGATGTTTTACATGTGATTGACTAGAATGTAATCCATGTGGAACAAAGGGAGAGTTCCAAGTGGGAACGGAGCACATTCTCGACAGGAGAAAACTTTTACTCAGGAACCGTACCATTGGACAGGTAAAGGTGCAATGGAAGCACCTTATCATGGAAGAAGCAACTTGGGAGATGGAAAGTAATATGCAAGAGGCATATCTAGACTTATTCCAAGAGGATAACATGGAAGAATAAAAACAAAATTTATAACACCGAGGATAGCGTTATATTTTAAGTGGAGGTGTATGTAATACCCCATGAATTAATAATTATTTTAGATTATTGGAAAATACCTTGATTATTATTTTATTATTCTTTGACAAGAAATCCAAGAATAAAACATTTTGTAATAAAACATTCCCCATTTAATAAAATATGTTGAAGGGGAACAAATGGATATAGTTGTTGAAGAGTGATTGTTGACCCACAAGAGGAAAATGACAAGTGGCAAATACCACTGAGTGAGACTCAAGATGCAAGAGGCATCATCCCCAAAAATCAGGTCTGCACTACTAGTTGAGTGCTAAAGAGCAGGAGGCTCATAAATGACCAACTCCTAGGAAAAATACTATTTAATAGTATGTCCATGAGCAACATGAGGATAGCATTAGATGACAATTAACATATGTGTAATGCAAGAGATGGCGCATTAATAGATTTTTCTCTTGTGGATCAATGAACAAGATTAGGGATTCTGGAGCAAGTAATTTGGCTGCTATGGGAGTTGGTTGGGAGGAACAAATTCTCCAGTTTTGTTTTCCCAGCTTTGGTGCCAGGTTCCTACTATATTTTCTTATGACTAATTCTAGTTATAGTAGGATGTGTAAGTGAAATGTTTAATTGCAGTTACATCTCCAGGCAGCAGGGTTATGCATCTCTGTAGAAAAAATATCCCTGTTTCTTTGAAATATATTAGATATGTACCAAGTTATTACTGTAGTAATTAATAATTTGTTATGAGCATAAATTTTGTAGATCTCATTGTTGTAGATTTGGATATAGTTTTGAAATAAATACTTGAAGAATTTAGAATTCATGATTCTGTGTATAATGGATTGAATCCTTTGTATCTTTTTAAAATGTACCATGTATTCCTACAAGTAACTGGGCTTTGTCTGATCTTTTCATTTCTGCTCAACCTAATTATGCTTATTGGAATGTTGACGGAATCTATAATGTTGTTATAGTATAGATCTATATCATGTCGATGTCGCAGATGACAATTCTTGTTTTATTTTGTTACACCGAGGAAATCTTTAAAAAAATGTTATTTGAATCCCTAATCAACTTAGAGTAGTTAGGGCTTGACTATTAAAATTATGAACAAGGAAGATAGAATCAAAGAAGGGCTAAGCATCAAGTAAATCTTCAGATCAGTTTAACTTACAATGAATTGCAACCTAAAATCTGCATCCAATCAAGATCGACGTTCAAGGTTGATTCTGCAAGGATCAACAGTGCGGAAAGCATATACGAAATGCAGAATGCGGAAAGTCAAGAATTAAGTTAATGAAAATTAAATTTTTCAAAGTTTGATTTTTGCATCAAATCAATATTGACAGTCAATGTTGATTCCCCAAGGATCAACGCTGCGAAAAGCATATACGAAATGCAGAATGCGGAAATTCAAGAATTAAATTAACGGAACTTGAAGTTTTTGAGGCATGATTTCCACATCAAATCAAGATCGGCGGTCAAGGTTGATTACGCAAGGATCAACTGTGCATAAAGCATATACAGAATGTGAAACGTGGAAAGTCAAGAATTAAGTTAATGGAACTTGAAGTTTCTGAAGTTCAATTTCCACATCAAACCAAGATCGATGCTTAAGGTTTATTCCACAAGGATCAACAATGCAGAAAGCATGTACAGAATCCGGAACAAGGAAAGTCAAGAATTAAGTTAACAAAACTTGAAGTTTCCAAAGTCCGGTTTCTGCATCAAATCAAGATCAAAGGTCAAGATTGATTCCACAAAGATCAACGGTGTGAAAAGCATATATATGGAATGCAGAAAGTTAATAATTAAGTTAATGGAACATGAATTTTTTGAATTCTAATTCCCACATCAAATCAAGATCGATGGTCAAGGTTGATTCTGCGAGGATCAACGGCGTAGAAACCATATGCGGAATGCATAAATTCAAGGATTAAGTTAACGGAACTTGGATTTTCCGAAATCTGATTTCTGCATTAGTCAAGATTGACGGTGAGGGTTGATTCCGCATGGAATCAACAGTGCGGAAGGTAAAATAATTATTTAACAGAATTTTGGAATTTCTGTAGCCTGCATTGCAGAATGAGGGATGCAGAATCATAACTGCGGAATGGTTCTTGCGGAAGAACAATAACTTATCTTTTGAGGTTTTGTTTAGAAATCCATTTTCCTTTGGGAAAGTGTTTTCTAAGGTTAAGGAGATGATGATCATTTCATATGACCAGGGTTATGCTTTAAATTATCTATTTGTTTGTAATGCCTCTTAACAGTTAGGTATTTCATTAATATGTCTCAAGATATATGATTATATATTTTTTTATGTTTGAAATTTAAGGTATGTTACATATTCTTTATGTTAAAATGTGCTTTCCGCAATAAACGATTCACATTACGAAAGCGAAAACTTGGAAGGGTAAAATTATAAACAATTATGTTCTTTCTGCAATCCACATTGCAAAAGCGGAATTGCGGAAGGGTAAAATTATAAAGAATTATGTGCTTTCCACAATCCGCAATCCCCATTGCAGAAGCAAAATTGCGGAAATGTAAAATTATAAAGAATTGTGTGCTTTCTGCAATCTGCAATCCGCATTGTGAAAGTGGAATTGCGGAAGGGTAAAATTGTTAAGGATTATGGTCTTTTTGCAATTTGCAATCCGCATTATGGAAGCATAATTGTGGAAGGGTAAAATTTGTAATAGATTATGTGTTTTCCACAATCTTCATTGCAGAAGTAGGATTGTAGAAGGGTAATGTTATAGCGAAGTTAAGCATTCCGCAATCTACATTGGGGAAGCAGAGTTGCCGAAGGATAACTGCGGAAGTAACGGTAAACTTAAAAATAGGTTTAAATAGTGAAGTGTTTGGAAAACTAATCTTAGTAACTGGATTCTAAAAGTTTAAGGAAATGATGATCAATTATAATGCGAAGGTTATGCAATAAAATATCTAATTTTCAATAATGCTCTATAACAGTTAGGTATTTTATTAACATGTCTGTAGATATATGTTATGAGAATCTTTTTTATGTAATTTGAGGTATCATTACATCTTGGAACTAGTTTTCTTGTATCGACACTCCTTTTTTCCCCTGTATTATAGCATTCGTTTATTCTTTTTTAGGCTTTAATAATATGAAGAAAAAAAAAATCAAATATCCCAAAAAGACAGACGGGAAAGAGACAAGTTCTTACTTATGTATCGAGACAAATTGCATCGACCTTGAATAAATCAAACTATCTTGAATCATTGTCTCTATAGTTTGGGTTATAGTATGAATTTAGGAAGTAGAAATCATTTATGTGTTATCTCCACCAATTGTTTAGTCTTCCAATAATTAGGCATATCCGTCTACATCAAGGACCTTGGATTCCTCGTGTTCCCAAGTTTCAACCAATAATATAGCATTAATTTCCCTCAGGATCCAACTTAACTTAGGGCCTTTGCTCCATGGAAATCCTTGACAGTTCCAAGAGAAGATCCAGAGTGAGTCAAAATGATATGTGTTACTATCATTTTTGTTTTTATCTCTAATAGCAACTTTCTTGTTTCTAGTTAATGCCCTTTTCCCCTCCTTCCTAGCTTCTTTTACCTTTTGGACCTCCTTTCTTAATTCGGCTTGATCCTCTAGAATAAGGTCTTCATGTATAAATATCCTTGAAACTTTTATACTTGATGTCTTATGGAGTATGTTGTATTTTTGTTCGGTATAGCTAATCCTAACCAATACTATCTTTTCTTTATTGTCAATTACTTTCCCCAACCTGTTTTCTTATATGAGACCAGTTGTTTAAGCTCATGGTGTAAGGCTATGAGCTTATATAATGTGATGAGCTATATTGAAATCCTTTTTAAATTAATATAATGTGATAAAGAATTTAAAATTTACCTTTAATACCATCCTAAATGTGGGAAAATACATTAGCAAAAAAACAAATATAAAAGAGTAAATATGAAATAAATTTTAAAATAATATTCATTACTAATGTTAATATATTTTATATGTATGAGCCTCAAAATTATTTATTTTAAATTCAATGTATGATGATAATAATTGTATAAAATCAAATGAAGGAATTTTTTTTATCTTAAAATTTTATTTATATTTTCAAAAAGCTTGAAAACAAGTGTGCTTACGTTATCATAGTTTTGATAAGTTATATTATTTTTTAACAAAAATTATAAAATCAAAATCAAAAGCCTCATTATACTTAATTTTTTTATCTATAATAGTTTTTGAACTATTATAAGTAAAATTAACAACTCAAAGACTAACTAAACCAAAAAAAAATTGTGCTAGTGTTGAAAATTAGTAAGCAAAATAATGTTTATTCTTCTACCTATGAGAAAGAAAAAATATATATTTGTGATTTATATCATCTTCTCTTTTTTTTCCAAAGAAAAAAATCGTAAATATTTTATTCACATTCAGCAGATGGCACTCAAGGTCCATTATACAAAAAATCAACCAAGAAGTTGTCATTTACATAATAATATTTGTCTCAGAAGGAGCACAAAATCCAAATCCATATCCAAAACTGATCCAACTCTAAAGTTGTCATTACATACAAAATATCCTCATAAAGATCATAATGTTCACAAAAAAATTTCAGCAGAAAAGAAATCAAATACCATGCAACAATTAAGTCTGATCTTAGCAGACTTATTTCATCATTCCTGATTATATCAGGTCAGATCAACTGTGTCAGGTGATCAAAAGCAAAAAAACCAGAGCAAAACTAGCTGGCTAATGAAGTCTCAAAAGTGTATAATAAATCAAAAGCTGATCAAAAAATCAGCAGCTAGTAAATTGGCCAAATTCCAGGCCATCCAATGAAGAAAGTTCATATCCATATCCATTTCAGCACCAAATAACAAGAGCCCAAACAACCCGCATGTCAATCTCTTAGTATGTTGCTTGAGATCACCAAAATGCAAAAAGATGCATGTTAATATCAGCCATGACATCATATCAAGGGTGGAAAAAAATCAAGTATCCAGAAATGCCCAAGCAGTATTATCTCCAAAAAAAACAACAAAGAATTCATAAGAATCTGTCAGATAAGAACAAAATGCAAGTTGCCATCATCATGTAAAAAATAGTCCTACAAACTGCAAAAACGGACAGCTCATAGCAACAAATTAGAAAACCTGAAAGGTTTCAATAATTTATGCCCCTCTCTATTCACAAGTACCCCAAAAACATTCAATTATGTTGCCACCTGCTTTAGCCAAAGAATCTGCTTTGAAGTTTCTTTCCCTATAAATGTGTTTGAAAGACACATAATCAAGACTGTCGGCTAAAAAGTGAACATCTTAAAGAATCATGGCTAGTTCAAGATTTTGTAATCGATACTTACCAGATGCCCAATTTATAACTAACTGGGAATCCCCAAAAACTTGAATTTTATCCAAATTATGCTTCCGAGCCAGCCTAAGGAGAAGCTTAAGTGCAAATAATTATGCAAAATTATTAGTACCCAAGCCTAAACCTTCTTTGAAAGTAACATAATGTCTATCAGATATGAACAAAATACCTCCAGCCCCACAAATCATTGGGTCCCCAACTGCAGATCCATCAAAGTAACCCCGTGCATAAGTGTGATCAATTTCTTCCACAAAAATTGATCTGATAGAGACCACAGATAAGGACTGTGGTAAATTCTTCAACATACCAAAGCTATAGCTTGATATCTATGTAGGATTTGGGTCAAGATCCTCAAAGTAGGATCTATTTCTTGCTTTCCATATAAACCAGAGTACAATGATAGGTAAAGATTTGATAAGTACCACATCTGATAAAAAACACCAGTTTTTAAAACAAGCAGACAGGGAATCTCCATTCCAAAGATTACTAAGATTCATATGATCCTCAATAATTGACCAAACAGATTGAGTAAAAAGGCAATCTACTGCAATATGAAAATTGGATTCACAGTTCTGTTTGCATAAAAAACACCTACCAAGACCTTCTCTACCTCTCAAGCAGAGAACATCCCAGGTCAATGCTTTACCAGAGAGAAGAAACTAGCTAAAAAATTTTGTTTTTAGTGGACACTTCATCTTCCATAAGACCTTCCACCACCAGATCGATTCCACTTCTCTATTAATAAGTTCAGCATATCCCTCTTTAGGAGAATACTTGCCTATTTTAGATAAATTCCAGATGAGATAATCATCTGCAGTAGAAAGTCTAACATGGATAGACTTGAGAATGACAATATATCCATTCCAAGCAGCAATCTCAAATGGATCATTAAAACCTAAGGAGTCTACAGATAACCATTCTTGTGACATCAAAACAAACATACCATGAATTCCAATATCAGAAAGAAGATGAAAACCATCCAAATGTAATCTATCTATCATAGGAATAGGAAGAGCATGTCTCCATTTACATCCAACCCACAGATCTAAACCAATATGAACAGCATTGCCAGAACCAATCTTCCAAACCAAAAAATTCCCAATGAGATCAAAAGCCGAAAGAACAGCTTTCCAGCAGATAGAAATGTTCTTTTTCTTTTTAACAGTAGATCTTATCCAGTCCAGATTATTCATTGGATAAATATATTTCTGAATTGCTATCTTAACCCATAAACCTGAACCATGAATGATATCCCAGACCTTTTTTGTTGCAAGAGCCTTGGCAAATAAGACAGGGACTTTAAGTCCCCAACCACCCATAGATTTAGGCATAGCAAGAAACTTCCATGATATCCAGGGTAAACCAGAAGAGTTCTGTTTACCAGCCCAAAGAAAGTTAAAACAAAGATTTCTAATTTTGTCTATGAAACCCATAGGAACCCAAAAATGCATCCAATAGACTGGAGTGGCCTCTAAAACAACTTTAATCAATATCAGCTTTCCTCCTTTGGACAACCAATGGAAGCTCCAATTCTGAATCCTTTGTTCAACTTTAATTATCAGCCAATCCCAATCCCTCATTAGAGGAATTTTGGGGTCTAAAATGGGCCTCCTAAGGAAAATAATAAAATAATAGTTAAAATAATAAAATAATGGTTAAAATAATAAAATAATATTAATTAATTTTGGAGGAAGAAAGAAAAAAACTACTTTTTGTGTTTGTATTTTCGACATATCTCCCTGTGTTTTTACTCAAATTTCGATCGGGAGAGCTCGTTGGATGCGGAATTTGATTCCGCATCCAACGAGTACCCACACTGCATACTTTTGATAGACCTCTCTACCCCAAAAAACAAGAAATACCTAAAAAAATGTGATGATGACATCATCATCACGTTTTTTCAGGTACTTATTGTTTTTGGGGTAGCGGGGTCCATCAAAAGTATGCAGTGTGGGTACTCATTGTTTGCAAAATCAAATTCCGCATCCAACGAGCTCTCCCGATCAAAATTTGAGTAAAAACATAGGGAGATATGTCGAAAATACGAACAAAAAAATTTGTTTTTTTTAATGACAAATATGTCAATTCAACCATTATGGTTGACTTATTTTATTGAAATTCTATTGGTTCTTGAATTCCAACTCACAAAAACTTATTTTGGCACATTTTCTTATAAGGCCCATTTTAGACCCCAAATTTCCTCTAATGAATCAGATATCTACAAGGTTTAAGTTGAAACCCAAGGTACTTCATGCCATTTTCAATTCCAGCAACAGGAAAACTGAAGATATTATGTAATGTAATAACTTCATAATCTTCCAAACAGGAGTAGTATAAAGAAGATTTATTATCATTTATTTGCATCCCAGCTGCCTTACAGAAATGCATTAAAATCTCATAGAGAGTAGAGAGAGATTGTTCAGAACCATCATTAACCATGACAATGTCATCCACAAAGAGAACATGAGTTAATACTATTTCATTACCAAAAGATAAACCATGATAAGTCTCATGCATTGTAGCATGAAGAATAGCCCTCCCAAGGCCTTCAACCACAATAAGAAACAGAAGTGGTGCCAATGGACACCCCTGTCTGAGTCCCCTACCAGATTTAAAAAAATTAGTAGCAACACCATTGATGAGCAGAGAGAAAGAGACAGATGATAGACTGCTCATAACCCACTCAATAACCCGAATATAAACCCAGCTGACTTGGTCATAGGCTTTAGATAGATCGATCTTAATCATAACAGCTTTTAAGGATTTAACATGCATAGAATGCATACCTTCCTGAATGACACCTACAGCATCGTGTATCTGCCTTCCCGGCAAAAATCCAAACTGTTCACCAGAAATACATCTACTCAAAACCTTTCTGATTCTGATCAAGATAATCTTACCAATAATTTTGTATACAAAATTACATAGAGAAATAGGCCTAAAATCCAAGATGAAGGACTATCAATCTTAGGAATAATAGCAAGAAAGGTAGAGTTAAAAACACTTGGGATCTTGCCACTTAACCGGGAAAATTCAATGACTCTTAAGAGGTCTTCACCCAAAACATCAAACATACATCTATACACCTCAACAGGAATACCATCCGGTCCAGGACTCTTATCATTTTTGTTGATGGATAAGATATGTTTGATATCTTTAAGAGTAATAGCCTGCATAAGCTCAGCATTTTCATCCTCAGAAACAGAAGATGGGAAATTACCAGCACTATGAACAATTTCTGGAAGATAGAGATCAGCTTCTTCTTTAAAAAGGCTTTCAAAATACTGTATCCTAGCCACAGCTATAGCCTCAGATCCTTCCACAAGATTTCCAGAATCATCATAAAGTTTCCAAATCGAATTGCGACATTTCCTATGAGCAGCAAATTTGTGAAAGAAAGGAGTATTATCATCACCACAACTCAACCATAACGCCCTACTTTTCTGGCGAGCCTCCTTTTCCCGAAAAAGAAGAATAGCACTCTTGCGAGTTTCAATCTCAATCAGTAAATCTTTATCAACCACTGATAAAATACCAGAAATATGACTATCATGAAATCTTTTTAGCTCAAATTCAATATCAACCAAATCTTTAATGTTCTGAGCTTTTTTATTCAGTGACCACTTAGTAGAAATTACTTTAATACGTTTAAGATTCTCACAAAATTGTGCATCAGGAGATAAAGCAGACCGAACATCAAAGAGAACCCAAGAATCTTTTAAAGCTTCAACCAAATCAATATGATCCAGCCATCCTACATTAAACTTGAAAGGACTATGGGCCTTAGGAGTCTGAGAAGAAATTTGCAGAAAGACAGGTTGATGATCAGATACACCTCCACACCCAATCCATTGTTTAAGAAGGAAATCACAATCTAGGAAATCAGCCGAGACTAAAAGACGATCCAACCTTTTACAAATACCCTCAGAACCAACTCTACGATTACTCCAGGTAGGAATAGCTACCAAAGGGTTGATGTCAACAATCCCCAATCTCTCCAGTAGATTGTGGAAAAAATTAGTTAATGGATCAACTTGAGCATGAACCCCCCAAATTTCAAAGTGTCCCAAGGAAAAATTAAGATCGCCTCCAAAAACTAAATAAGGAGACATGAGACAGTCTAACTTGATCAAGTTATTCCAGAAGGTTTCCCTATTCAGATAGGGTGCATAAAGATTAACAAAGGATATTTCCTTTTGTAAATCAAAAGAAAATAAAATAGCACACAACCCTGCTTTTATAGCCCAGGCATTATGAAAAATAAAATTACAAGACTTCCATCCTAAAATAAGTCCACCCGATCTTCCCAAAGCATCCATCGAAATGAACTGCCATCCATGAATCAAAAGTTCCAAATCATGAACCAACACACACCCCTCAATCATTGTTTCTTGAATAAAGATAACATCAACAGCATGTTGATCAATAAGTCTCTTAACTGCTAGTTTCTTGGGAAGACTAGCCAAACCCCTAACATTTAAGGACATAAGGATCATGTAGAAACCTTGTTAAGGGCAGATGCTCTAAGCGCCCCAACACCTCTCATTACAGGATGTAATACATTTTCATCCCCAATCAAAGGCTCATCTACTTCAAGATTCCCAGGTTTATCCTTGACAGGCCGAGAAATCTCCTGTACATATTTTGAGCACGAGCGAAGATAATACCCCTTGCTAACAATTGCCTTACAAGGAGATACAAACCCAAGATCCTTCAAAGATAAATTCGGAACAGTAGGAGATAAGGCCTCAGAAGAAAGATTTAAAAATGGAATGTTATCAAGATCATCCATAGAATTAGAAATGCTTAACTGTTTAAGTTTGGCTAATGGTTCAAAACCAAGAGAAACAGAATGTATATCCAAATTCCCATCCATAGACTTTCCAGCCTTAGCAGTAGACTGAATCCCATCTGATTTGACTCTCCAAAAATCCAAATTCTCATCCACAGATAGTCCAGCCTTTGCAGTAGACAGTCCAGCCTTTGCAGTAGACTGAATCCCATCTTTTTTGACTCTCCAAATTTTGGAAGAAGAATGTTTATTAAATGAAAGAGAGCAATCATTAGCCAGATGTCCAAACCCATGACATCTAAAACATCTAAAGGGATGTCCCAAATAATCCAATGGCTGAGAGAAATCACTATTACCCTTTTTAATGACCAGTTTAGCAGGTAAACCCAAACGAAATTCTAACAGGACAAGAAGTGGGCCTATGCAACAAACCCCAAAGTGTAAATAAGAAAAATCAGTTTACAAATGGGTTCCTAAAGTATTCCCAACAAGTCTAAAGAAATCAGCAGACCAGAATTCAAAAGGTAAATTTGGGAGTTTGACCCAAATAGGAACTTGGTCATACCTTTCCTTTCGCGGATCAAATAAAGGAGTCCACCTCTTGATAAGTAGGCCAACATTATCCCATTTCCAAACTCCATCTAGAATCCTATCAGCATCATCCATTGAAGAAAATTTAAAAGCTATCCAACCCCTTGGAAGCATATAAATCTCAGGACTAGTGCTAATCATCTCATTCCAAGCCCTAACAGCCCACCCATGCAGAGATTCAGAATTATAATTATGCCTTCCAAACCTCCCAACCAAAGTCAAAGCGTTGGTGAGAACTATATCATTTAAAAGCACATCTTCCCCCAAAGTCATTAAAACCGGAGTTATCTTCTTGATGGGTTCAGGAAGCCTCTTCTTAGACTTAGATATACCGTTGCTACTAGAATAATGAGGAGCATGCACAAGTTCATTATCAGGGTCCATAGACTTGATAATTACATGATTCGCATCAGAAATAGGAGAACTTCCCAGCTCTGCAATCATGCCTTTACCGCTTGAACCATCCCAGCTTCCTGTAGACTAACCGGAAAACTAATAGGCTTGTCAATCTGATAACCAGAAAAATGTTCACATGCACCCTTTTCGCTGTTCATAAAACCCACAGAATCCAAGGGGAGACCCATTCTTAAAGAAGAAGGCAAAATCCCATCCAAGATACTATTCCCAAACGACTGAAGAGCTGGCGAGGATTGCCTGTGACTCTCCAAACAAGTGGAGACCTGGAAATCATTTCCCGAACAATCCTCGAGCTGAGGATCCAAACATGGGAAATCCCTATCTCCCATAACTTTCCTAGGAGAATAAACCACAGAAACGCGTTTATCCTCACCAAAACCCATCCGGGAAATAGACAGATGTCCCACGGAGGCTGAAACTACAGGACAAGAATATAAAGGCTTCAAACGAGACAGATTATTTTTCCCACCCAAAATTCCACCATCCAGACAGTCCATGGGAGAAGTTACCATATCCAATGTATCATCCGGACCAAGGGCAGACCCCAAATCTCCCAGATTAAATTGCAAAGGCAAATAGGTCGCAGTGACCCGGTTCTCCTCTCCAAAATCCTATTTAATAACGTTCAGATGCCCTGGCGGAGTACGAGCCAGGGATTTCGTCGCCCGAAGCGACATAAAAAAATAAATCAAGCTGATCCCCCAACCTAGAACTATCCAAAATAATACAAAACAACACCCGAGGACAAGATAAAAACCGCCACTAGAGACAGAGTTCAAAAGTCAAATAAACCCTCCCGGCCGGAGACCCCTAAAAGTGCAGCAAAAATAGAGCGAGAAAAAGACCACGCCTTCGCCACAGAGAAAGTAAGATCAAAGCAAAAACCAAACACCACAAATCCGAAGATCAAAAACCAACATAAACGAGGCATCCACATCATTAATGATAAATGCTTCGAACTGAATGCAATCCAAACTCAATCATTAAATATCAATCTCAGAAAGGGCACACAGACACAGCAATCACTACTGTCATGAAAAAACCAACTCCAACAGCCAAGAAACTCCAGAAAAGACTAGATAACCGGCCAAAATTATACCATATAACCCGAAACAAGCTATACAAGCTCTATACCCCGCTCCGTAGAGCTAGATAAACCTGATGAATCAAAGCTCTCTAGAAGGAGAAACAAAAGCATAGAGTATAGGGAAAAATCCGAGAATACCTGAAGAAAACTCTTTGAAACCACAATGCAGGTTCATCCGAAAACCCTACGAATGCTGAAACAACCACCAAGAAACCCTGCACCTCAACAAACTATACTCATCCACCAAAAATCCTTAGGCAATGACCAAACTACACTCATCCGCCAAAAACCATTCGGCACTGTCCAAGATCATCCACCTCTAAATTTTGGACAAAATCTCCTGCAAAAAACACAATGAAACCACAATGCAGGTTCATCCAAACCCTAAGAATGCCGACACTACCATCAAGAAAAACCTACGCCTCAATCAACTAGACTCATTTGCCAGAAAACAGACACTGTCAAAACTGCGCAAAGAGATGGAACTAAGAATCCGACGGCATAATCCAATACCCCAATTAGCGGTAGAAGGAAATCTAAAAAGTCCAAATCCAGAAACCCTCCAACCAGCTAAACCGATCCAAAAATTGAAAAAATGCCGACCATTAGAGTGTAGAATTAAAAACCTCAATCTGATAAATTGGAGCATGAGCATTCAAACACTGAATACACCAATGTCGAGATAGGCCATCTCAACGGCCAAGAAACACTCCAGAAGATCAAAAAACAGCCAAGATTACTCCAACAAAACACCCCTAAACCTCTCTTTCACCTGTTCACCAGCCTCCAACTGGATCTTGAAAACTCATATGAGTCTATCAAACAACCAAACTAGATCTGTGAATGCCGAAACAACCACCAAGAAGCCCTACACCTCAATATACAATACTCATTCGCCAGAAAAAAAACCATAGGCCCTGACCAATCTGCGCAAAGAGATGGAACTGAGAAGCCGATAGCAAAACCCAAGACCCCAATTAGCAACCGAAGAAAATCCAAAAAGACCAATTCCAGAAACCCTCCAACCAGCTAAACCAATCCAAAAATGGATAAAATGCCGGCCATAACTAACACAGATGTGCTGGAAAAAACCGCCAGCACCAGAGGACAGGAAATCTCCAGAATCAAATTTCACACAGCATTCCAAAGCAGGATAAAACAGTGCCATCGTCGCAGCTAACAAATGAAAAAATCAACACCAAATCCCACTTACCACATAAACAGTGCAATTACTACTCAGCGAAACGTGGCATGATCACAGCTCTAATGATTTAAAGTGTCGGACAGAACATTAAAGCGCAGAAATAAACCATTCCAAACCAATCTGTCAAATCGCAGCATGGGCATTCAAAACACTGAATACACCAATGTCGAGGAAGGCCATCTCAACGGCCAAGAAACACTCCAGGAGATCAATAAACGGCCAAGATTACTCCATTAAAACCCTACTAAAACCATAATCTAGTTATCATGTAGAGACTAAGCTATCATGTACCTGTCAGCTCTCAAAAGGCATCAAGGTTTGATTAATGATCTTTACAATGGTGGCCTTTGATAGCTTTCATAAGTTGTTCTGCTCAGATGGTCCTCTAGACATTACACGAACAATTTTTTATTTCTCAATATCAATCTATCATATAGCTATTCTATCATCTTCTCATTGAACAGTGAAGTATTTTAACGTATTTATAATTCCAAACTGTTTATAAATAAACGCCAAATATTTAAACACTTCAAAACATTTAATTTATTTTCTCCAGTCATTTAGTGTGTGGATAGTACATTATGGAAATCATAGAACATGATCATATCATCGTATAATTACAATGATAAAATCTTATTTATTCCTCACTCGGTTTTAATCTAACCCTAGTTAGCCACAACAACCTGGGTTTAATCCACACCAACCTTCTTCCTCGCATAGACAACAATAGCACAATGCCGCAATTCTGCAAATCCAAATAACTCATAAGTTAGATTCACCAAACGGTTAAGAAACTCATTCAATCAATTCTATAAAGAGATTCTAGTTATATGTTTTCCATTAAAATAAAGATAATCTATAAAACATGAATTAGAACCATACATACACATTTATATGACTTTCATCATATAAATAAACCACACATAATCAACAATATATTAATTCGAAAAACTAAAAAGGAAAAATAAATATTCATTTGGTTCTCAACGATTTAATTCGAGATAGATGCATAGAAAAATAGAGAATTTGAATTGTTCATGGTACTAATTAACTTCAATTAAATAGATAATTTTAATTGTATATATTATTGATTTTAATTAATCAAAATCATGATGATGACATCATTATCATGTTTTTTCAGGTATTTCTTGGTTTTTGGGTAGCGGGGTCCATCAAAAGTATGCCAAATGGGTACTCGTTGGATGTAGAATTTAATTCCACATCCAATAGGCTCTCCCTATTGAAATTTGAGTAAAAACATGGAGAGATATGTCAAAAATACAAACAAAAAAGTATTTTTTTTATGATACATATCCCCAAATTTATGTTAAAAAAGTGTTTAATACCTATAGGTATTTCAAATTTAAAGCAATTTTATTGGCTAACACACGATGACATGCAATTTGAGTTAAAGTTAAAAGGCCCATTTTGAGTTGAAATTTCCTCTAATGTGGCTCAAACATATATGAAAGTCTGTTTACTTCCTGAAGAACCTGAGAAAGCTCTAAATTTTGCATTCTATACTTACTACTGGCCCAATTAATGACTAACTGAGAGTCACCAAAAATCTGTATCTTAGCAATATTATTCTTCCTAGCCAAGGTAAGTAGAAGTTTTAATGCACAGAGCTCAACAGAGTTATTAGTATCAACCCATAAACCAACTTTAAAAGAAAAATAATGTTCATCAGAAATGTAAAGCAAACCTCCTGCTCCACAATTTTTTGGTTCACCAGCTGCCGATCCATAAAAATACCCCCAAGGGTAAGATTTATCAATATATTCAACAACAACCGATCTAATTTTCACAACAGTATTGTCCCGTGGGAAAGATCTCAACAAACCCAAACTAAAAGAGGAAACCTGAGAAGGCATCAATGTAAGATCTTCAAAGCATCTCTAATTTCTTGCTTTCCATATAAACTATAGAACTATAATAGGTAAATATCTAATATGCTTGACCTCCATATTAATACACCAAGTTTTCATACATGCAGCTATCACAGAATCCCCACTCCATAGATTCCTGATTTTTAACTTATCTTCAAGATCTAACCAGACACTCATGGTAAAAGAGAAATCCAGACCTAGATGAAAATTAGACTCATCTTGCACAAATAACATCTACCATGTCCTTCCTTGCCTTTCCTAACAATGACATCCTGTGTAAGTGCCTTATCAAAAAATAAAAACCAATAGAAGTTTTTTTACTTTAGAGGACACTTAACCTTCCATAACACTTTCCATCACCAAGAATATTCCATCTCATTCCTCTCCAACATAAAATAGACTGACTATGTCGTTGAAACTATGCTACTAGTTAGGATAGATTGACTATGGAATTTATGATTCTTCATTTAAAAAGGCAAACTTGATTTGTGGTAAGGAAACTCTTTTTTAGCATTCAATCATAGTTTGATTAGGGTAAAGAAAAATTTCCTTTATTACTCAATTATATTTCATTTAACTTTGTTATAATCTTTACTAGTTTTTATTAATGGTTAGTTTTAAGTATTTTTGGTACAAAGTCCTCAAACTAATATATTTTAGAAATACATTATATATTTAATAATAAATAAGTAATGTAATAAATTTAAGTAAAAATATTGAAAAAATAAAGAAATATAAACTCATTTCAAGTTTTTTTTTTAATGTTACTAATGAAATTCATAAATTATATATGCTTTATTTTAAATGTAAAATTAGTAAATTTAAATGCAATTTTTTTTGTAAGTAAGATAGACGGTCCTTCTATTTCATATAAAAAAAAGAGTTACATGATCGGGCTTGCTACAAAAGCAGGGAGACAAGCCATGGCTATGGAACCACCTAAGAAAGGTATGCAAAATGGTCCATACTGAGCATCTAAACATAACTAGTGCTTCCCAACCATTGAGGTTGTCAACATGATACATCTTAAAAAATTAACATAATAGCAAAAAAGTCCTGCACGAAGCATACAGACAAAGCAGAGCGGAACATTTAGTGCTTCCTGGAGGATTCAGCCTCATCTTCAAGGGCTTTGCTGGTACTGGTATCATTGTCTTCCTTATTTGGTATGTTGAAAGGGGGTTTAGATATTTGCATGAGGATTTTCTTGTGAATTATATCTTTTTGAACATCCTCCTTAAAGGTGTTGACCATGATATCCACACAATCTATGAATATTTCCCTTTCACCCATAGATTTAGACAAGATGAACTTCAAACTCCAGTAGTTGGACACGGTAATGTCATGCCCCAATATCAGACTGAATTCACCAAGATTTCATCTTCCATGGAAGCAATTGAATTGCGGATGTGAGCTGGAGCCTCTCTTTGGAAAAGGGCCTCCCAATCCACCTCCTAGTTTTTAGCGCCTCACGAACCCATATTTTGATCATGTGATACTGAAAATTGTGAGCAGGGTCTTCCAAGAAGTGTTGATGCCGAGGCGCCCTAATGCTGAGGCACACAGTGGCTGAAGTGTGTTGGAGCGTCTTTATGCCGCAGTCTACACTCAAGAACCTGTTGCAGCTACAACGTTTCCCCAATTTTTTTTAAATTTTAGGGCCCTCCTTTTTTATTTTCTTCTTTTAGATCTAGCCTAGGACTGATCGATTTCCCTAAGTCTTCCCTGGAAGTTCATATTCTTTTCTCAATACTTAATCCTTTTCATCGGAGGATTAGTTAGCCCTTTCAGATATCAGAAGCAGAGTCCACCATTTGTTTGTCATTGCAGAAGTTGAATGATCTAATCTATCGGAGGTACTACCATATTCTTCGCCGATACCATGGAAACCGTGCAGTCTTTTGTTTTATTTTTAGAGCTTAACGTTTTGATTTTTCAATGACCTTTATCGCTATCAGGAGTCAGTTGATGAATGAACTGAAGCATTAGTCTTTTATGTTGCCGACATTGCGGGAATCAATTGATA
The DNA here is from genome assembly GCA_001517045.1 of Pseudotsuga menziesii. Taxonomy (NCBI): domain Eukaryota; kingdom Viridiplantae; phylum Streptophyta; class Pinopsida; order Pinales; family Pinaceae; genus Pseudotsuga; species Pseudotsuga menziesii. The sequence goes on from LPNX011083178.1 coordinate 457,024, forward strand.
AACGCCCCGGAGGATAGTTTTGTCTCTCGTCGATGCCGCGAGTGCTTTTATCTTCCTTTTGTTTTATTTTTCAAGCCTATTGTTTTGACTGTCGGTGACTTTGTTTTTATCGCTATTGGAACAATCTACGATATTAGATCGGAATACTTGTCCTCTACGTCGCCACCATTTCGGAAGGAAAATGATGAATGTCCCGAAGGATAAGTTTTCTCTCTCGCCGATACCAAAGAACTTAGGTAATCCAGGTTTCAATACCTTTTGAAAAGAGTGAAGTCGCTATTATACTTTTATATCGCCGACATTGGAGAAGGTTTTGTGGTTTGAAGTTCCGAGAGTTAGAGGTTAGAGGTTCCGATCTCTAACGGACTTAAAAAATTGTCACAGATCCGCAGTTGGTTGTGAGCCCACCGTTCTAGCTATCACTCAAACTGTTTTTCAATGCTTAGAGGGTTGGTCGTCGATGATCCTTAACTGATGATAGGGTTTTTTCCCACCGATTTGTTTCGTTGAAGTTTATATAAAACAAAGAGGAGCATTATTTTTTTGTTATCCGTATTTGAACTCGATGTTGCTCCAATCCTTGTCGTTTGTAGTGATTCACGTGCCCAACTGTTCGAGCTTGATTCATTAGCATTGCCACCACGGAGTTTTGCCAATCCATCGACTACACTATGTTTTGACAGGTAGGTGAACCACGACCTTGTATTTTTGAGTTTTTATTGGTCGATTTGGAACCATGGTTTTTTCCTGGTTAGGTTTTCCCAGTTAGGGGGTCCATGAGTAGGGTTTGTCTACTTAGAAAGTGTTTGTCTTCACGGTATGCATGAGGTTTTATTTGGAGAGTTAACTGCTTACAGTTTCTTTAGTGAGGGTTTTTGAGGTTGCATGAATGACTAGGCCGTTATGAATGTTTTACACCAGTACAAATGATTGTGGGAACGGTGCAGACAAACGTTACGCTGTCTGCACCACCCATTCATTGGTTGTCCATGGTCGTCCGAGGGGGGGTTTAAATTTTTTGTGTGCATTTACTGTATCTCATGGGATGGCGGAGGTTTTCCATGTTTTTGGTCGAGTTAGGTTTTTTTGCAATGAAGAGCACACTATAGGGTCTAGTGTTTTGAGGATTAGCAGTAGCGATGATGTGGTTCATACTTTTATTGGATGAGTTTGAATTAGTTCGAATGCGGCCTAGATTAAGATAAAGAGTTGTTTTCTCTCTAGGTTGTGAAATTTGTTATAGACAGTGGACTTAGAGAGTTTAAGACACAACCTACAAGATTTTTTTTTCGCCTTGTCATTTTTTCTTTTCATGCATTAATACTATGTATAGTTCATTTTTCAGAACGCATATGGAAGAGGTAAATAGATTGATACAGTGTTTTGTTATTATTAAAACACTTGTGAAAAGCTCAATGGTATAAGAACATGCTATGTTTTTGACAGGGTAGTTGTTGCACAAAAAATATGTCGAAACGACAGAAGAAAAAGGCTCATGTGGTTGAAGGAGAACCAAAGGTTGAGATCATCACCAAGGTTGAATATGTATATGAAGATACCAAGGCTTCCACTGGGGTTGAACCAGACTATAAATGGGGAGATATATACAGGATGATTGCAAATCAGAACGTACCTGATGCAAGATTCAAAGAGTTAACCATTTATGCAAATATTGAGAAATCAGCTCTCATGAAGGTAGCCACAAGACCTGAGCTATTCCCTTGCTCAAAGGTGATAGGTTGGATTCTTCCTAGGGAAGATGTAACTATGATGATCCTTAAAAATACTACTAAGCAAGGCTACGCTACATATAACCCTGCATATGTATTAATGGGATATCATTTGCCTCTCGCCCATATTTACTTGACAGAAAGCTAGTTGAAAGAGACAGCTATGGATCTGGTGAAAGGACCTTGATCCTTTCACACCAATGCTATAGGGAACCACTTCCATTTACCCAATCCACAATAAATTTGGAGTCCCCATAGATCTGTAGAGAAGTAAAGTTCCTAGAATGAGCAAATAGAAAAAGGCCCCACATATCCAAGAGCTCTGCTCGAGTGTTGGACTCAATACCACAACCCATCCATAGTAATAACTGAGTGCTCTCACAGACTCTTATCACCATGCAACAACCACAATGACAAGAAGCAGCAACACAATCAAAATAACCAAGAATTCCTTCAGCAGGAAAGATAGGTTAAGAAATAATCCTCTGGATCTTGATGCCCCATTCCTTGTGAAACTCTCTATATATACCAAGATTTTTTATGGTAGTCCTCTGAGCTTGTACCAACACTTCTTCAAAAAATACCAAGGTCCCTAATTTTTCATATGGCCCAACACACAAATGAAGGGAGTTCCTTATGTAGACGGTATCGATGAACAAAAGATTTCAGATTATCCTCAAAAGTTAACTCATTCAAGACATCAAAATTGTGAAATTCTAAAAGAACCTCATACTAGACAGAGTAAGAAAACTTGCATCCTACAAAGAGATGATTAACAGACTTGGACTTCTTTTTGCAAGACACACCATTAAACCTCTAATTTTCAGGTTATTCGAAGTCAGAATCCTATTTTAGAAGCACACCCAAATAAAACATTTGGATTTTTGGGGCAGTTTCCATTTTCAAAGTTTTTTTATACCACTACTTCTCTCTATAATCAACTGTAGCAGTAGAAATTGCCTTGTAGGAACATTTTGCATTAATCTGTCAATAAGATTTGTTCCACTCCCACACGAGACAAATCAACATCCTCATAGTGTCTAATTCCCAAATGATTTAAACATGTTACATACTATCTACCAAAACACTTAATAAACCTTGATCACCTACATAAAACCAATAAAAAAAAGTGCCATTCATCATATTTTTTACATGAGCTAATATGAAACATCCACTTGCTCTTAACGGTTTAATAAGAAGCTAAAATATCTATAAAAATCCTCCCCACCAAAAACAAGGATCCACCCTTAAAAAACCCCATTTTACCATTCATTCCCCACCTTCCAAGATAGCCATGAACCCATCGAAAAATTTGAAACTTGAACCACACATATTTTAGAGTATGTAGTAATCGAGTACACAATAAGAATATTTTTTTAGACATTTAACATGAAGTATATCTTTCCAGAAGCCCTGACCAAACAGACCTTTCTAGAAACTCTTACGACTCAAAGAAGCACGGAACCATAACATATTCTTGATACCCACCCTCAGTTTTTTTCCTTCAATTGGCCAACTATTCTTCTTCTGCAAATTATTCTTCGGAATGTTAAAGCCAAAGTGTTTCAAATTATTCTTCGGAATGTTAAAGCCAAAGTGTTTCAAATTCCCACTGCAAATTATTCTTTGGAATGTTAAAGCCAAAGTGTTTCAAATTCGGGATAACAGGTTCACGTGAAACACATGACACATCACATCCAATAAAAGGCAATACCTTCTATAATTTATTTATATTTTCATTAAAATATAAATTACTTGTGATGCTGGACATCATATTATGTCGGATGAATGCGTCAGCAATTTGTGCGTCACAAGTCGGATAGGATCGAGATATCCTTTCGTAGAGTGAGTGAACGAAGGAGTAGCTTGTAAAGTAGAAGACATTTTTCCGGGCTTACACAAAAGATCTTTTCAATTAATATAATGATCTTTTCATTTCAATTAGTATATATGGATGGATATTTGAGATATGGATGATAAAAGATTTATATAGCAACATCTTATTTTGTTGTTATTAATTTAATTTTTTTTAATTAAAAAACATAATTTAAATGAAAATTATTTTTATAATCACTTAAAATAAAATATTTACCGTTTAAAAGATGTAATGAATATATATTTGTTAAGAGATTAACACAGAATGATAACTATTATTTTAAGTGAGGTTCCAACCTTAATTTTTTATTGTTAGATGAGGACCTCGTTTTAGCTAGGAGATGCAAAAGAATCCCACCATTATTCCCTCTATTTTTTACCTTCACAATTAAATTCCAGTTAAATTGGTCCAAAATATCATTATTCCTTCCTTCATAAATACATGGAAGATGGGAATTTATTGCAACATAACCCCATTCTCTCAATAAAGGAAAAAAAAACCCTAAAATGAGAATGGGTCAAAAACCATGGACAAATACCATGCACTATGAAAAACCATGGACCAATACCATGGACAAGAAAATATTGGATCACCCTATAAATGCATTGTGAAGGTCTCCCCAAAAACACTTTTGAGCTTTTGAAATTTCATCATACTTTTGAAACCACTTCCAACCATGCCTTTTGCCACACCATTCCACATTGTATGTTGAGTTTACTCGATACACTCCTTGATCCATACTCCCTTTGACAACCATTGTTGGAGAAAATCGGAGAACCAGATGGTGGAAGCCATCAAACCATATCCTCAAATCACTGTATTGGCCCACATCTTAAAAGGTATGTTGTATTTGTTTATTAACAAAATTAGAAAATATGAAAATATTAGTTATCATTTGCTAGTAAGTTAAGGTTGAATTTTTACCTTGCATAATGAACTCTACCCTTAGATCTCATTGATCTAAGGTAGGTGTTAGCACTATTTTGGTTAACATGTAAAAAGAAAGGGCTTAAGGAGAAATAAGGATCTTATGTGTGAAAATTTTGGTAACATGACGAAGGGGTTATAAAATGGATGATTAAATCGGAGATCAAGGTTTTTATTTACTCATAAAACCATAGGCTAAAGTTTTCAGGTGGCTAAAAATAAAGGAAAAAGCGATTGTGGTATGCAATGACATGTTTTGACTGTCCATATTTTCGAGCGAGAATATCTACAATGGGTAGTGGATCTGTTATTTAAAGTTGCAAGGAAAAAGTAAAGTTGGTGATCAACGAAAATGATTAACAGTCCATTTAGATCTATGGTGGAGGAAAAAGGTAAATGAGATCAACGGTGGATATGGAATCCACTGTAAGAAGATGCGTGACAAAATATGGATTTCGAATTGGCAAAAATTTTATAGTGTAGCCTTAATCGACAGTGAAGATGAAGGATGGAAAATATCAATCAAGGAGATGGGGTCCGCTGGGAGAACATGCACAACTAGTAACAAATTGAGGGTCATCAAAACTATTAAAGACCAACCTTGATCAACGGTAGGTATAACAGATGGATGAGATCGATGGTTGTTAAGTGATCCACTGAGAGAATTTGCGCACTAATTTGACAAATGGATGAGATTGACGGTGGAAAGTAGTGGAGAGAAAAGGATCAAGGTTTATAATGGGACAAAAGGCTATGACCAAGAGCTAATGGTCATAAATTAGTGAATTGGTAGAGCTCCTAAATTTGGCTAAGGGACAAAATAATGGTGGAACCTCCAAATTTACCCAAGAATTTATTAAAAACATGAAAAATAAATGTTTTATATATTTATATTAATATTTATATGCAAAGTGATATGGTTTGGCACAAATATCGAAAGACATCATATTAAATTTTGGAAAGGACTAACGTTCGAATCAGAGGCCACCTTTTACTCCGCTCACTCAAGTAACTCGATGGGTAATTTTTTGAAGTGGTAGCAAAATTTTGCCATGGTTTTACTTTTTACTATGTGTCACTCCTATTTTTATTCCACTGGGTGCTATACCATCTGCTCAGACCACTCTTTAGCTCAGCAAAATAAAGTCTATTGTATAAACTCTTTGTTACATACCTAAATAAATAAATATAAACAAATAATAAATTAAATATTAATAACTAAATGTAAGGAAGAGACACCTTACGAAAGGTTATGTCTCGTGACCAAGGAAAGTGTGGGTATTTATACAAGCCTCCCTTTCATTGTAATATCATATTTCATCAATATAGTATTTTATTTATCGCAATGTGGGCTATCGAACATCTATGGGAATTTTAGAATTATTACAGGTGTTAAAGAATTTTTACGCTTGATTGGTATCAGATCCAGCCCTTCCTCAGGATTGTGTTAATTTTGGATTTTAGCCAAAGTTTCAGATTTTTTCTAGCAATTTTTTAGAGATTCTCTGAGTTCAAAGGTCTTTGACCTTACTTAAAAACATAAAAAGAATAAAAATAAAAGAGAAGTTAAAACAAAGGGGAGAAAAAGAATAAAGGGGAAAACTAAAAGAAAAAAGACAAAAAAAATCAACTAATTGTATTACGACACCACACTTGTTTTTTTTTAATAAAAGAACTAGTATATTAATAAAAATAGGTTTTATGATAGAGTGGAGGAAAAATAATTAAATAATAGAGTAAATGATCCATCATATTTTTAGGATTAAAGTGCTTTACAAGTCTATTTAAGACTAACATATTTAGTTTTTATAAAATTAATCCCCAAGATTTGAACTTGGGTGGGGAGGGTAACATTCCTTCTTCCCAACCACCCAATATACATTTAATATACAAGAAGTCTTAAAGGGAAAACATTAATTATTGAAGAGTATAGTATACTATACAATATAAAAATTGTATTTCTTTAATATATGTTGGGATAAGAATCATAACAAAATGGAGCCTCATTACAAAAAACAAGGAAGATTCCCACAAACTTTTAAGAAACATGCACACCCAATATTAAAAACCTATGGACTTATTCAAGAGAAGTTTGCCTACATCACTATTTTCCATACAACCAAGAAGAATTGTATAAACATTGACCTAGCAAACCAATTAATGTTTTCATAATCATATATAATTAACAATAACACGATTCTTTTTTATGAGAAATATGAGCTTAATAACCTACAACTATCGATTGTTGGTTACAAAGTCCTAACTCAACTCAATATTGTTTCCATGGTATCATTGGATCAAGACAAGGTTGATATAATTCTAGGGTCTCCTTGGTTAGCTACATTGGGTACCTTCATGTTCAACAGAAGGAAATCATTTTTGACATTTCCTTACAAAAAGAAGAATGTCACATTCCAGGATGGTACACTGAAGTCAAGTTCAAGAGTTGTGTCGACTAAAGACTTCAAAAAATATCGAAAGCGCTTTCTTAAGAAGATAAAAAATCAATACAGAAGATGTAGAAAGAATTTGATAAAGTCACCATGGACAAAGTAGAAGAGACCTCTCGTCTAAGATATCATAATCAAAAGTTTCTTCTTAAAATCAATAAGGATAAGGATAAGGAACAATAAAATCAAAGGGTAGAAGAGGAGAATCAAGATCTTTAGAAGAAACTATTATAAAATATCGAAGAGAATGGTCACCTTAAGAAGTGTAAACAAGATCTAATAGATCAAATTCATAAGATTAAAGAGGATGAGAAATTGTAAGAGAAATGACCAGGAACCTTAAGAATGATAAAGATTCATTGGAAAAAGAAGCAAAAACAAATTCAATCCTCATCACAGTTCAAAAAGATGTCAATCCAACAGAAAAGAGAACAATCAAAACTCCGTATCGACGCCCCAATTATTAAAGTAATTTTGACCAACGACGGAGTCAAAATGAACATAAACAAGGACGTTATGATTTCATATGTGGAAGAACACAAAATATACAACTTAAACAGAAAATAAGAATATTTATCCAACAAAGTGACCAACAATCAGCTTCGATTAAGGTAAATCTTAGATGGATCACTTTCAAGGAAATGCAACGTTTTAGTCCATGGATTCAAAAATTATATCGCCATGTTTCATCCAGTGTCTAAGTTACAATTCCATTGAGACACGAAGAGATGTTACGAACAAATATAACTGATAAGTCCTTCACTAAAACAAAGTTTGGAGGACAAAGATTCCCTTAAGGGGAAGACAATGTTACATACCTAAATAAATAATAAATAAATAAATGTAAACAAATAATAAATTAAATATTAATAACTAAATGTAAGGAAGAGACACCTTATGAAAGGTTATGTCTCCTCACCAAGTAAACGCCTATGTGCATATTTATACAAGCCTCCCTTTCATTGTAATACCATCTTTCATCAATATATTATTTTTTTTATTATAGTGTGGGATGTCGAATATCTGCGGGAATTTTAGAATTATTAGGAGTGTTAAACAAGTTGTTATGCTTCACTCTTATGTTCGCATAATTTTCCTCGTATCAAAAACCTTATGTTATAAACTTTCCCTCTCAAATGCACTTGCTCCAAATCCAAAACAAAACATGGTTTTCGAACCAGTGGATAGTTTTTAGGGGAAACAAAAAAATTGTTTACCAATTTTCATCTATTTGGAGAAATTGTTTTTTAATTTCATTTTATGAAATTCATAAACAATTAAATCCAAAATTCAAGATCAGGTAAAAATGAGACATGGTATCCAAAATTACTGGGTGGTTTCAAAAAAGAAATAAAAATTGTTTATGTCGAGAATTTTCATTTATTTTGGAAATTGTTTTTGAATTTCAATTTATGAGATTCATAAACAATTAGACTCAAAATTCAAAACTAAAGAAACAAAACAAGGCATGGAATTCTAAAACGGTGGATGGTTTTGGAATTTCATTTATGAATGAAATTCATAAAACCAAAATGTGGAAATTTTTTTAGAACAGATTGAATAAGTTTTTCCAAAGTTGGAAGCTATACATGTTTTGTGCCAAATCAGGGCACTGGATTATTGATCCTTGAGCATAGGTGTCAGAGCATTCAGTTTTCAGAGCGGGAAAGAAGTTAGAGGATAAAAGCTAAATATTCCTTGCCATATTTTAAGCAAGCCATTTTAATTCCAAGAACTCCAACATGCGATGAGTCAAAAGTTTCGGACAAATGTAGCAATCATGTCTCTATTCATGGCACAAAATTATCTTGATGGATTCAAAATAACAACCACAATGATTGTAGAGCATCTAAAGAAACATTCTTGGAGCATTTTCAGGAATTCAAGAGCACAATCAGTAGGGCACACTCAAAAACTCGAATCACTTGGCATCCTTTCAATATTTATTGCAACATAATTATATTTGTTGTATATAGATTAGAATTGTGTCCTAGAAGATAGGAATAGTTTGTTAAAGTTAATTGACCAATGTAGTTATATATGCCTATTTTTAGCATGTAGGTAGTTAGCATCTCAATGAGCTTTGATGTATTTAAGCAACATTTTGCAATGTTTTGAGGGTTGGAACCCATTAGAAAGAGCTAAATTTTATAAGGGAGCTTCAGGATTAATAAATATTTCAGAGCCAAGCAGGTTTTCTTCCAGATATTCTTATGTTATTTATTTTACACTTTGTACTTTCTTTCCTTCATGTGAATGTGTTTCATGTTTACCTTTCCATTTTGTTATCTTTTCATGCTTGAATAAGTGTATATTGGGTTAGAATTCATAATCTTATGCTCTGACCCTTTGATTTCAAGCATTCACAAACCTTTGTCCACTAAAGTTAATATTGGATTCATCTTTAGATGCCCATATTAATGGATTTTTTGTTACTCTTCCTTATCTCTAGACAAGCAATATTTTTTCTATAAAAGAGTATCTACCATACCTTTGTTAAGAAATCAATTACAAAGCACTTCCATTACTTGTTTTTCATATTTTACTCCATGCCCAATGACCACCTATTTTAGCCATTGTTAGTATTAAATTTCATTTCCTTCAAAATATATCTGGCCTTTCAGTTTAATTTTTGAGAGATCCCTCTCTAGAAGGAAAGAAGCTTGCTTTCCTCCTAAACATTGGTTTTGTGGTTACCTTGCAATTATCCTTTCACAATTGGGAGTAAATTCTGAGTACTAACATCTTAGCACCGTTGTCGAGGATTGAATGTGAAATATTCCCTCGGAGAAACGACAAAGATGAAAGATGATTACTAAAGGTGAATAGTAGTTAGACACAAAGAAGGTTGTATATCATTCACCAGGTGACTCCACTGTCAGCAACATCCAGAAATCAAAGTTTCATTGGCGACTCCACTATCTCAAGATGGATTTACAATCTGTAAGGTAAGCTCCTATGAATCATTCACATATTCGAGGTTTTCCAAGTCGAATTCCTTGTATAGATTGGAAAACATATGTTCCCAAATTTAAAGATGAGGAAGGAGATGATGTTGCATTACATTTGATTAAGTTTCATATGCATTCACATAAGATAAATGTTAAATGGAATGAATATTCCTTGATGAAGATGTTCATGGCCACTTTGGAAGGAAAGGAAAGATCATGGTATGGAAGTTTTCCAACTGCCAGTTTGTATTCCTTGGAATATTTTCATTCAACATTCTAAGAAAACTATAAGGAAAGTTACCCATCTTTATCATTATTTGAAAATTGTTTTCAAGTAGATTTTGAAAATTTTATGCAACACATGGAATATGATTATGGCAATGAAGAATTGATGGATGAAGAAATTAAAGAGTTTTATGAGGATTATTTTTAGCATCGAGAGGGAATGTTAGAGGGTAGTTGTCAATATATTCAAGAAAATTTCCAACAAACAGTAACTCTCTCTTTGGATGAAAATGAAATAGATTAGCATCTTGATGTAGAAATTCATGTTCCTTTCCTTGAGTTCAATGAAGATATTCAGATTTTAAATGATTAAGATAAGGATGAGGATAGTTATTCAAATTTATTTTCAGACCATTTATTTTCCAAAACTTTATTTCAAAATAAAGTGTGTCAAAATCAGATTTTTGAAGCTGATTATATGGAAAATCAAAGGAGTAAGTCAATGAACATTTTAAAGTTTCAAGAAAACAACACACTGGTATATGACAATTTTCAAACAAATCCACAATACGATAGTAAGGATGATGACATGATACAAGGTCAACAAAATGTTAATCATGAGTTGCAAGAAAATATTGAAAAGGAAGTTGTGGAATTGCATCATTTTGAACATGAATATGTTACTAATCAAAATACCTCTCTTGAGAAAATAAATTCAAAATTGTTTGATTGTCAAAAGGATATTCCTCATATTCAAAGGGTGGTTGTTGCATTTGAATTTTTACAAGAATGTACAAAGATTTTTTCAGCTATGGATGATATGAAAGACAAACATATGGCTTCTACTCCATTGCAAAATGATATTGATTTTAATGAAATGGTAAAACAACCAACAAATAAGAGTGAAATAAGCCTAATTATTTTTTATGAACATCAACAAGAAGTCATTCTTCGTTGTCTTGAAGACCCTTTTGCAAGTATGTTGCAATCACTAGAGAAGCATAACTTTGCACAATTCATGAACTGTGGGTATGATTTTTTGTTATATGTTGATTCATAATATCCTAAATTTCTATTTATGTCTAGAGAAGCTGAATGTGAGCTTCAATCAAGTGGTCATTTGCTTGATTGGTTTCATTGAAACTTTGTTATCACATGATTTTGAAGTTGTTTCATCATCTTAGAGTAGGCATTAGAGGAAATTTAAACTCAAAATGGGCCTTTTAACTTTGATTCAAATTCCATGTCATCATGTGTTAGCCAATGAAATTGCTTTAAATTTGAAATACCGTATAGATCTTAAACACTTTTTTAATATAAATTTGGGGATAGGTATCATAAAAATAACTACTTTTTTTGTTTGTATTTTCATCATATCTCCCCGTGTTTTTACTCAAATTTCGATCGGGAGAGCTCGTTGGATGCGGAATTAAATTCCGCATCCAACGAGTATCCACTCGGCATTCATCATCACATTTTTTCAGGTATTTCTTGTCTTTGGGGTATAGGGGTCCGTCAAAAGTATGCCCAGTGGGTACTCATTGGATGTGGAATTTAATTCCGCATCCAACGAGCTCTCCCGATCGAAATTTGAGTAAACAGACGGGGAGATATGTCGAAAATACAAACAAAAAAGTAGTTTTTTTTTCTTTTCTTCCTCCAAAATTAATAAATATTATTTTATTATTTTAACTATTATTTTATTAGTTCTTTTTAGGAGGCCCATTTTGGGTTGAAATTTCCTCTAATGAGTATTTGCAATAAGCTTGAACATCAAGCATATTTCTCAGTTTGATTTGGAGTTTTAGTTTGATTTTAGTAGTGAGTAGTTTGGTTTTATTTTGAATTTCCAGCTTGTACAAAGGATGCAATAGTTTTGGTTTGGTTTTCAGCATTTGATTTTTAGTACAAATTCGTTTGCAGTTTGGGTTTCAGTAAGGTTTCAAATTTTTTAGAGTTTGGAACAAGTTACATATTAAGGTTTTGGAATAGTTCAATGTAATGGAACTGGTCTGTGGGTTGTTTGCTACCTCACAGGGAGGATAACTTCCCCAGTTGGAGATAGTTGTTAGCACTGTTTTGGTTAACTAGTAAAAAGAAGGGGATTACAGAGAAATAAAGATCTTTTATGTGAAAATTTTGGTAACATGACCAAAGGGTTATAAAATGGATGATTGAATTGGAGACCAAGGTTTTTATTTACTCATAAAACCATAGGATAAAGTTTGAAGGTGGCTAAAAATAAATAAATAAGCACTTATGGTATGCAACGACATGTTTCGAAGGTCTAGATTTTTAAGAGGGAAGTTCTATAGTGGGTAGTGGATCTGTTGTTTAAAGTTGTAAGGAAAAAGTAAAGTTGGTGATCAATGGAAAGATTTAATGGTCCATTTAGATCTATGGTGGAGGAAAAAGGTGGATGAGATCAAGGTGGATATGGAATCTGTTGTGAGAAGATGCGCGACAAAAGATGGATTTAGAATGGGTAGAAAGTTTAAAGTGCATCCTTAATTGACAGTGAAGATGAAGGATGGACAAGATAAACGAAAGAGATGGGGTCCACTGGGAGAACATGTACGACCAATAACAAATTGAGGATCCGTGGAACTATTAAAGACCACCCTTGATCAACGGTCCGTATAACAGATGGATGATATTGACGGTTGTTAAGTGATCCTCGTGGAGAAGTTGCACACTAATTTGAAAATCAAAGGATGGGAAATAAATGGAGAGAAAAGGATCAAGGTTTATAATGGCACCTTAGGATATGACCAAGAGATAATGGAGAAAATTTCTATATTTAGCTGAGCAAATTAGTGAATTGGTAGAGCTCCTAAATTTGGCCAAGGGACAAAATAATGGTGGAACCTCCAAATTTACCCAAGCATTTATTTAAAACATGAAAAGGGTTTATTATTGATATAAATGTTTTATAGATTTATATTAATATTTAAATCCAAAGTGATATGGTTTGGCACAAATCTCTAAAGACATCATATTAAATTTTGGAAAGGACTAAAGTTTGGATGAGCGGCCACCATTTACTCTCCAAGTAGCTCGATGGGTAAATTTTTGAAGTGGTAGCATAATTTTTCCATGGTTTTAATTTTTACTATGTGTCACTCCTATGTTTACTCTGCTAAGAGCTATACCATCTTCTCAAACCACTGTTCAGCTTAGCTAAATCAAGTATATTGTATAAACTCTTATGTCCATGAAATTTTCCTGATATCACAAACCTTATGTTATAAAATTTCCCTCCCTAATGAACTTGCTCCAAATCCAAAACAAGACATGGTTTTTCAACTAGTGAATAGTTTTTAAGGGAAACAAAAATTTGTTTACCAATTTTCGTTGATTTGGAGAAATTGCTTTTGAAATTCATAAACAATTAATTTCAAAATTCAAGATGAGGGAAAACAAGACATGGTATTCACAATTAATGGGTGGTTTCCACAAATAAATGAAAATTGTTTATGAATTTTCATTTATTTTGGGAAATTGGTTTTGAATTTCATTTTATGAGATTCATAAAAAAAGTAGATTCAAAATGAAAAACTAAAGAAACAAAACAAGGCATGGATTTCTAAAATGGTGGATGGTTTTAGAATTTCATTTATGAAATTCATAAAACCAAAATGTGGAAAAAAATTTAGAACAGTTTGAACAAGTTTTTCCAAACTTGCAATTTAAACATGTTTTGTGCAAAATCAGGGTTCTGGATTATCAATCCTTGAGCATAGGTGTCAGAGCATTCTATTTTTAGAGCAGTAAAGCAGTTAGAGGATAAAAGATCAAGATTTATTGTCATAGTTTAAGCAAACAATTTTAATTGCAACATCTCCAACATTTGACGAGTCATAAGTTTAGGACAGTTGTGGTAATCATATTTATATTCATGGCACAAAATCAGCTTGATGGCTTCAAAATAACAACTAGAATGATAGCAAAGCATCTAAAGCAACATTTTTTACTTTGAAAACATAATCAGCAAGGCACAGTCAACAACTCGAATCACTTGGCATCCTTTCCAAATTTATTGCAACTTAATTATATTTTTGGTTAATAGATTAGATTTGTGTCCCAGAATATAGGAATAGTTTGTTAAATTTAATTGACAAATGTAATAAGGAAATTACATATGCCTATTTTTAGCGTGTAGGTAGTTAGCATCTCAAGGAGCTTTGATGTATTTAGGAAAAAAATTTCAATGTATTGAGGGTTGGAACCTGTGAGCAAAAGATGAATTTTGTAAGAGAGATTTAGGATTAATACATATTATAGAGCAAAGCAGGTTTTCTACCAGATATTCTCATGTTATTTATTTTATAGTATGTGATTTTTTTCCTTCATGTGAATGTTTTTCATGTTTATCTTTCCATTCTATTATCTTTTCATGCTTGAATAAGTGTATATTGGTTTAGAATTCATAATGTTATGCTCTCATCCTCTAATTTCAAGCATTCAAAAACCTTTTTCCACTAAAGTTAATATTGGATTCATATTTAGATGCCCATATTAATGGATTGTTTATTACTCTTCCTTATCACCAGACAACCAACATTTTGACTATAAAAAAGTAGCTACTTTGCCTCTTTTAAGAACTCCATTCCAAAGAGGGTGGCCTCTCCATTTAATGTTTCTTTTATGATGACTAAGAGAGGGCGACTTCTCCATTTAATGCTTTTATGACTCATACATCCTAATTTAGACCATATTCCCCTGAAATTCGGATCATGACTTGTGTAAGCAGTGAGCCAGGAATGCAAGATGGATTGTTGGGTTTTTCATTGATCATTGTTTGTTCTTCTAGAGATTCCTACAATGCCTTTATACTAGGATGTATCATTCTGAATTGTATTTTATTTTCCTCCTTGATCCCACTAATGAAACATCCTTTATAAAATTAATTTGTAAAGTTCTTTGTATGGATATATAATTGATCAAAGGATGAGGTAAAGTCTATGACTAATCCTATTTGGTGTGAACTCGTAAGATACCCAAAATAGTTAGAATATCACTCATAACTCTCATGGATATTTTTAACAAATGGACTCCAAGCAATTTAGCGCCCATAGGCCTTTTTATGTCACTCCCACCATTGCCATTGTTTTAGATCAAAAAAATATGACCCCCTCATTAAACGTCATCATCTCGTCAGTAATAATATTAAGGGTGAAGTAAGGTTCCATTTGACTAACCCATCCTCATTAGTTGGAACCGTTAAACTCATCTAAGTCTTCTTTGGGAAAATTATTCCATGAGTTATTATCCATAGAGTGTGGTTTATCGCTACGAAGACCAAAAGGAGGTTGATTCTTTCTTAATAGTCTTGACTACGAATTTTATTCATGGTTTGGATCACTATTTTTTGCATTCCCATGTTCTTCTGCATGTATAGCACTAACTATCAAATTTGTCAACTTCTCATATAACATCTTCTTACAACGGTTTAAATTTGTATCCAAATGGTTTTCCCATGTTCAATCCCAATTGTTCATGGTCTATTGACTCTATTGAATATGTTCATTAATATTTGTGTCTTGACATCCCATTGTTTCCAACATATTAGTGATATAACACATGAGAATATTGTTTCGGGTGTTGATGTTAAGTGGTTTATGGTTCCACCATGAGTGGAAATTTCAAGGAAAATTTTAAGGATCCATAATTTTTCAAGTGTAGAAACCTTGAATAATCTTACTAATTCTTAAATTTGTAAGCATATAATGTTTAGAAATTAAATATATATATATTCAAATTTCTAAGGACTTTATATACTTTTTGGACATTTTTTTTGACGATTTTTAAAGTAAAAATAAAATTATCCCATGGAATTTGGATGAATCATCTTTGAGAACAAAAAAGAAAATTGGTGAACCTTTTTTGAAAAAGAAGGGTTGAAAATAGCCCATGGGATAAATTTTACCCCTAAATTTTTCCTTGGGTGGAAACTGTGAGGTCCTAAGGATGACACTTATGCGACTACGAAATTTTTGCACTTCTGAATAAACTTTTGTGTTGCAGTATCCTGCTATGTTTACATTGTAATTCCTAGATTTCACTGAATTTGGATGTTTTAAGAGAAATGAGGCTATTTTTATTAAGTCTTGTCAATTTTGGATTTCTTGAAAGGGCCAACTTATACTCCCTATAATGCATTATTTTTTTTTGTTCAAAATATGAAATTGTAACTAAAAGTACTCTGATTTTTCTCATTTTCCATACAACTAGTGGCACTCAATTTGGGTTTTTAAAAAATGAGATATACTATTTTTACACACAACATGTAATGAGCCTTTTTTTAATTTTTACAAAAATGCCCAATTTTCCAATATTTTCATAATTTTGGCTCTTGACTAGTTTTAGTGTCTTGGTCTCCAAATCATCCCAATTGCTTCCAAATCTTCAAAGAATGTGTATGAATGATATAAAAATTTTATTATAATGTTTAGGGATGTATTATGGCCCTCCAAACACATCTGCAAGTCTCTACTAAATTCTAAACAAGATAGAGGATTTTATTGGCAATTTCAGGCTCAAATCCCCCCAGGTAAGTGGTAGAAATGGCTTCCCAAATGTGAAACAACCCACTCAAATTATAAAATTGAATCAGGGGATGTGTATAATACATTATCAGATAATCATATGCATAACCAATCAACATCCTATGGCTTTTATCACTTCTTTCAATCAGATATAAAAAACTAGTCTTGGACCCTTGGGGAAATGAGGTGTAGTTTGCTCCAATGGTTATGCAATTCGACCCAATGGCCAAAAATTATCAATTAATAAAGATGAAAATTGTAATTCATATTAATTAAATTAAATTCATAAAAAACTTATCATATAGACATTCTGCCATTCGAAATAATCAGCATTATCATATCATACATCAATGTAGTGGGGAAATGGTCATTGTTTTCTCATTAATAATCCCTTTTACATACAACCATTTGATATTTAGACCTAGGAATTTATGATAATTAATAACATATAATATTCAGCGTATTAAAATCAATAATGGAGAATGAAAATCTTCTCCCAATTCTAAATCATTAGCATTATAATGGTACACAAAAAGATAGTGGGGAAATGGCACCATTTCTTCATTATTTAACATTTTTACATGAAATATTTCGGCATTTCGACCTGAGAGTATTCTGAATTTGAAATAAATATATTTTACATCAGAAATTAAAATAATGGAGCATTATAAGCTTCCTCAAAGAGATCAATAGCCCACCCAAAGCGCAATCCCTCCATGAGCAAGAATCTGCCATAAAAATGGAAATAGTTTATAGAGAGTGCTGCAATAGAAGAATACAAATCATTTCCTATAGGTTACACCTGAAGATAAGACTCCATTAAATCTCCTTTAAATACCTGAGTGGCCTCTCCAAACACCAACTTGGATGGGAATCTTTAACCCTCGAAATTGGCTAAGGCAAGAAAACTAGTCATCCACTAGCTCTCACAATTCACAAATGAAAATTTATCAAATGATAAAAATCCATTATCTTGGTTTATTCTTGTATTTTATAAACATCCTTAGCCTTCTAAGGTTCCCCAAATCATCCATAAACCTAATCCAAGTCGAATTGGTGTGGTTGCTCATGCTTTGTTATGTGGCCTCTCTCTTCCTCTTCCATCTTCCCCCAAATTCGAGTAGGAGCCTCTTGGCCTTATCCAACTTGCATGAGTTCCCTCTATGATTCTATATTCAGGACTGACATGTCATATATGTTAGACGTAAGCTTTCATATCTAACTTATATCATAACTGTCATAGAATCTCCATCATTGGTGTCATAAATGTCATAAATGCAAGGGAAATCTAGCCAAGTGTCCATGAAACTCCCATTTGGATCTTCCTCTCCCATGTAAGTTAAAATTCATCAAAAAATAAACCTATGAATTATATGGACAATTATATTAACCTTATAATCCATCCAAAAACATTAGGCTTCCCATAGATTCAATATTGCAAGAGAAGGTTGCCATGTGGCACCAGTTTTCTAGCTTGTGTGGGCCCCATAGTCTCCATGTGTCTCCCTGCTCCATTTCCACTTTAATTTTCTCTTTTATTTATTTAATAAGCTACATTATTAAATATTTATCCCCTTATAATGTATAAAAATCATTTATTATCTCCCTTATTCCAAATCTCAAAGCTTCCACCCGCAACCTAGGAAACTAGTGATTTTCCTCCTTGGCAATTACTTCATGACTTTTAGCATCCATTTGACAACTTTACTGAATATGGAAAATGTGATTTGGAAATTTTTACCCAATGAAAAATTTTGGAAATTAAAAATCCTCACTTTCCAATATTGCTTGTCCTCAAGCAATTTCAAACATGGTTGTTGAAGAACCTGCTTTCTGTATCATTCTTTGAAGTTGCCACTCAGCTGCCCACTTTGAGCCTTTGAGATTCCATGAATATTTTAGAGAGGAACCATCATTGTTGTTGCTGCACTACTCTGATTAAAATCACCTTATTAACTGGGGAATCCATCTCCCATACTGCTTGGTCCCTAAAGAATTCAGAATCAATGGGACTAAAAACTATCCCGGGGTCCCATTGCTTGCATTGCACTCCAACAATTAAGAGTTCTCTCCAACTCATACTATCAGGAAAGAGAATTCCTGGATCCCATTTTCTTGTATTCATTCTTACAAACATTTTGAGTACATAATATATATCATCAAAGTACATAACAACATAATAAAAAGATACATCAATGAGGTGCCTCATCAAAAAATCATGAAAGTGTTTATACCTCCGAGTGAGTAGACTACCATTTGACAAGTGGATACATGCTTCAAGTGACCAGTGAAATCTGCTCCAATGACATAAGTGAGGATCCCATTTCCTATAATGCTGCTACCAAATAATGCAATATGCATAAAAATAATAATCAGCCATTTGTTCTTTCATCCATGAAGTGAATGCAGATACCCGACCAAAATATGAACCAAATAAGGAGCAAATAAAACATGGAGACTTCAAGTGGCTCAAACAAGTCTCATCAATACATCCCTGTATGAGAGAATCATAAATATATAACAAAGTATGTGGCTGGAAATAAAAATGTTCTTCAATCATAAATCTATTCACCCCAGTGTTGGATGAAGTTCCTCCAACCTCAAATGAACCAAGTGTTGAGCAAGAAAAACCATGAGCCTTCAAGTGACTGAAATACATATCATAGGTGCATAATCATAAAGTAACAAAGGATTTTGCTGCAAATTTGAATAAGAGTGTGCTCCAACGATGTCATCATAGAAAGTAAATCTAGGAGTTCCATACTCCTCATGTAGCACCATAAAAAAGAACCCTTTCACCCATACTTCATTGAGACTAATGCTGCAAAACATGGAACTGTAGGATGAAGGAGAATGAACTAACTCACCCAAATGATAAAAAAGTGCAGAAGTTTCATCATGGTAAGTATCCATATGGGTAGTATCATGTAGTTCCTTCAAAAGTGTGAAACCTTTGTCATAGGTTGGTTCCAATGTAGAGGAAGCATGGTCTCTTTTAAACATTGTGTAACCTCCATCAAGAGATAATTCAAGTTCCTCTTACACCAAATAAAGATTTTGAATCTCCTCAAGTTCAACTTCAAACACATCAAGCACATCAAGCACATTAAAATTTCCACATTTCTCATGATCCTCCATGCAATGAGAATCCTCCAAAAAATCTACCATTTGACAATCTGAAACATTGGAGGGAAAACAAGCATCTTGCGAATTTTCACAAAGTTGCTCATTTTGAATTGTGAGCTTAAGATTATCCTAATTATTATTCAAGTATGCATTATGTAACAATTCATTAAGCCCAAACAAATGGTTTCTATAAAAAATAAAAGACATGAAATCACCTTTGATGTGGCACATTGCTCTTTGAATATTCTCCATGTCTTCAAGGAAGGATGTTTCCTCCAATGAAGTAGCTCTCCAACAATAATTTGACACTAATGCTTGAGTTTCATGGAGTATCTTAAGGGATTCTTGGATATCCCTTTCACTCATCTTCAAGGATCCTTCAATGAAGGATGGTTCATGGGAGTGAACCTCCTCTTCTTCTTCATTCTGAATTTGATCAACTTCTTGAAGCTCAAGTGGTAATGGGGAAGTTGATATTGGTTCTTCATTTGCTGCTATAAGGTCTTAATTTTTATGCTCATGAGAAATTTGGATTGCAACAATATTTCCAGATCTGATCTCTATGTCACCAACATAGAGTTGTGAGCACCCATCATTAGGTACTCCTTCATAGTTCAAACATCCATCTGTAGATGCCCTTTGGTCCATGTCCATAGTAGAATTTGTTTTAGAATGATATTCAATAGTTTCAAGGTACTCCTCTTCCTTCTCATGTGATGTTTCCTCATATTTTTCAAATTCATTTGGGAGTGACTTTCGATCCTCTTGATGTAATTCTTTTTCTTCTTCACCACCCACAAAAATTTGTAGCACCTTGGTCTCCTCCCGACTTGTGAATTGATAATTATTCCTCAATGAGTTCTTATTTGAATTATTTTTCATAAATTCCTTCAACCAATCATTAATGTCTTCAAAATAAATTCTCTTATGTGTCTCTTCATGATGGAAACTTCTACTACCCATAAATTGGCTAGCCATCAATTCGAATGCTTGCTTAACCTGCTTGGTCATATCATCACCACATGACATAATGAATTTATTCAATTAATATATACCATCCATAACTTCAATATGTTCCAATACAATGCTATGATACCACTCTAATGACCCTTTTTTAAATTTTTACCAAAATACCCAATTTTCCAATTTTTTCACAATTTTGGCTCTTGATTAGTTTTAGTGTCTTGGTCTCCAAATCAGCCCAATTGCTTCCAAATATTAAGAGAATGTGTACGAATGATATAATAAATTAAATATAATTTTTAGGGATGTATTATTTCCCTCCAAACACTTATGCAAGTCCATACTAAATTCTAAACAAGATAGATGATTTTATTGGAAATTTTGGGCTCAAATCCCCCTCGGGTAAGTGGTAGAAATGGCTTCCCAAATTTTGCAGAAACCCACTCAAATTATGAAATTGAATCAAGGATGTGTAGAATAAATTATCAGAGACTCGTATGAATAAACAATATACCTCCCGTGGTTTTTATCACTTCTTTCAATCAGATATAAAAAACTAGTTTTGGACCCTTGGGAAAATGAGGTGTAGTTTTCTCTGATGGTTATGCAATTTGACCCAATGGACACAAATTATCAGTTTATAAACATGAAACTTGTAATTCCCATTAGTTACAGTACATTCATCACAAATTTATCATATATACATTCTCCCATTCGAAATAATCAGCATTATCATATCATACATCAATGTAGTGGGGAAATGGTCATTGTTTGCTCAATAATAATCCCTTTTCCATACAACCATTTGATATTTATACCTGGGAATTTATGATAATTAAGAACATATCATATTTATCTTATCACAATCAGTAATATAATATGAAAATATTCTCCCAATTCGAAATCATTACCATTACAATGGTGCACAACAAGATAGTGGGGAAACAACACTATTTCTTCCTTATTTAACATTTTTACATGAATTATTTTGGCATTTAGACCTGAGAGTATTCTTAAATTGGAATAAATATACTTTGAATCAGAACATAAAATAATGGAGGATTATAATCTTCCGCAAAGATATCAATAACTCACCCAAAGCGCAATCCCTCCATGAGCAAGAATATGCCATAAAACTGGAAATGTTTGATAGAGAGTGCTGCAATAGAAGAATCCACATGCTTTCCTGTAGCTTAAAACTACAAACAATATGCCATTAAATCTCCTTGAAATACCTGAGTGGAATCTCCAAACACTGAATTGGATGGGAATATTTCACCCTCGAAATTGGCGAAGGCAAGAAAACTAGTCATCCACTAGCTCTCACAATTCACAAATGACAATTTTATCAAATGATCAAAATCCATTCTCTTGGTTTGTTCCTATATTTTATAAACATACTTAGACTTCTAAGGTTCCAAAAATCATCCATAAACCCAATCCAAATCGAATTGGTGTGGTTTCTCATGCTTTTCCATGTGGCCTCTCTCTTCCTTTTCCAACTTCCCCCAAATTCGAGTTGGAGCCTCTTGGCCTTCTCCAACCCCCATGAGCGCCCTATAATATGCTATATTCAGAACTGAAATGTCATATATCTCATATTTCATCCTTCATATCTGACTTGTGTCATAACTATCATAGAATCTCCATCATTGGTGTCATAAATGTCATAAATGTAAGGGAAACCTAGCCAAGTGTCCGTGAAACTCCCATTTGGCTCTTCCTCTCCCATGTAAGTTACAATTCATCCCAAATTCAAACTATGAAGTATATGTACAAGTATATTAACCTTATAATACATCCAAAAATATTAGGTTTCCCATATATTTGAGATTGCAAGAGGAGGATGCCATGTGGCACCAGTTTTCTAGTTTGTGTGGGCCCCATAGTATCCATGTGTCTCCATGCTCCATTGCCACTTCAATTTTCTCTTTTATTTATTTAATAAGATACATTATTAAATATTTATTCCATTGTTCCAGCTGCAACTGTTTTACCAAATTTTTGAAATTTTGGACCCTCCTTTTAATTCTTATCTTGCCTAGAATTGTTTGAATCCATGAACTCTGTTTTTGTTTTCCCTCTGCTACAAGTTTGGACTGTTTTGAAGTTTATTCTCTTCATGCTTTTTGGGAAATTTCTTATGTCTGAAATTGCTTTGGGTGTGGAATTTGGAGTTTGGTTTTAAATATTTCCCTTTGATGTGTGTTTTCTTTCTTTCTTCTCGGAATCCTATTTCTCTTTTTCTCAGAAGCCACTATTTCAGAGGTGAAACAAACTTTCATCGCTGCCCAGCTAAAGTAACATTTTAGTTTGATTGTTTGGAGGCAATTTAAACAACATATCGGAGCCATGTTTCCTTATGGGGCCCCCATTGCAGAAGATGAATGATGAGTGTTCCGCAGGATAGTCTTGACTTCTCTGATGTAGTGTTGTTATTGTTTTGACTTGTTTGCATTATCGGAGGTTGGTCTAAGTTTGAGTCAGGGTTGATTGATCTTTGTGAAGCTGATTTTTTGGAAGTTAGACAAGATTTTTGGATCACTGCAAGACTTTAAGTTTCTCTAAACACTTAATATTTTCACAATGTTTATGTGCTGTAGCGGAACGTTTATGACTTTGATCAAAGGTTGTAGTCTTATTGTTTTCCACCATTGTGGCTCCCGAGTGAACTAAGTGTCCGCCATATAACTGCTCCGCTTGTCGATGCTTTGTTTGGGTTTCATTGATATGTCTTTGGGCTGTAGGGCCCGTAGTATTTTCATCTTCTGCCATTGCAGATGCGTAATGCACTAACCTCCCAACGTTGATGTCGTTCTGTTCGCTGACAGGGAACTTTTTTTCCTGATTCTTTGGCATTTAGTTCTTCCGACTCTGACAGAATTAATGGTCCTACGGAACTCGTTGTCCATCTGAAACCCACCGTTGTGGCTATAAGTAAGACTGTCCGGCCGATGTTTTAATGGTTCAAGCTGTCAATAAGGTTTTTCCCACCGTCTTGTAGTTTTCTAACCCTTGTGTGGGCGGCGGTGATTTTTTATTCTTGTTAAGGATTTCGTGACAAGAGCGCAGTACAGAGCCTCATTTTGATGATCAGTTTTGTTGTTAGTGTAGTTTAAGTTTATTGAAAATATGCAATCCTAATTAAAGATGAATTTTTGTTTAACTACAGATGGACTCAGAAGATTCTTCAGATTACTGCTGCGAGAAGACGTAGCTAAAGCACAAAGCTGAGGAAAGTTGGCTGAAAAGTGATAACCAGAGTTTATTCTGAAAGCAACGAGATCTAAAGAAGGACAAATCAATGGCAAAAAAAGCCTAGGCTTGGAAAGGGTCCATCAGTTGCCGAGCTGATACCATTTTATGAAGTTCTCATAAGTTGAAATCCGAAATGTAACGCATTATACGAATCATGAGTACTCATGAAAAAGACAAAATTATGAGATTAAAATGTTTTTGGGGAGTCCAAAGGTTAGACTGTTGGGGAAGCCCAAGGGGTTTTTGTTGTTTTTGTATAAAGAGAGGAAAATGAGAGAGAGGAGGGGGATTTTTCCTGGAAAAACTTGTGAGCAATTGTTTGTAAGAGGAACTACCTCATTTTACAATAAAAAATTTGCAAATTTTGCCTATTGGAGAAGGTGCTGTGTGGAATGTTCGAATGTAATAAAATGAACAATGTTGAAGGGGAACTATTTCATTTTCAACTGTGTTTCATTTACTGTGAGAGTGTTCTAACTTTCTGAGCCTATGTTCTTATCTGAATGTTCTCTAGTTTATTCTGTTATAATTTCCACTGAGTAATGGAGAGTTTAACGATTGATGAGCTATCTTGTCATGTATATCTTATTCATGTTCATGTGTTTTGATTATAAGAACATCTTTCTGTGATTGACCTTAACATGTGAACAGTGTTACATTACTCATGAATTAATTTTTTGCTCTCTAGAGACACCTTCGTTAGTATGTATTTTCTAGTTGTGTATGACTTATATGCGAGAGAGTCTAAGACAATAGGTAAGAACCTGCGCATCACATTGTGACCGCTCCTTGCATTCTTTATCAACATGAATTTTAGATAGGCACTTGCATATCATACTTTAAGTCAAAAAATACAAAAATATATACGGTGGACTGGGCCGTGACCGGTAAAACCTTTTATTTTTGTTACTTGACCTACGGTAGCCGGACCACAAACCGAGTGGATTCCCTACACCAAACAGTCACAGGCTAGTTGGGAACGTTGATTGGGGAGAATCCCTTGCTATTTTTTCCTACAAATTTCCATGCCTCAACAATTTCTGGTGCTAGAAGGAGGGCCTCCAATGCATGGCTGGCCAAGGAAACCCATTTTCTCAAGATTATTCCACCAATGACAGTTCAGAAGGCAGTTTGGTTCCTAATCCAATTCCTGAAGAGAAGGGTAGAGAGCATTTGTATTCTGTGGACAACGAAGTTCTTAATGATCTGAGAAGACATACTAGGGCATATGTAAAGAATATTGGAGGATTATCGATCATCCCTGAATTTCCCAGAAGAGAATATAAAAGGAAATACTGTCCTATATTGGAATATTCAGTGTTAGTTGGAGATTGGGAAGAGTTAGTAGAAGTAGCATTACAGGAGGTTATTCAGCCTTTGAATCAAGTAGGCCCAGATACTCCTTACAGTTCTCCTGTTCATACCCCTATTCATTCACCACCTCACTCTCCACCCAGACTCATGGCAGGCGTAAATGAAAATCATCCACCCAACCCACCAAATCCACCACATGCCTGGAAAGCCAGATCACCTTTAAACCTAACACCTCCTTTGCATGATTTACCTCAATATTTTGAAAAGATGCTGCCCAAGTTTGATCCAAATGAGAATATGTTAGTAGATGACCACTTGCAAAGTTTCTATTTGGCAATAGAAGGATTAAGGGCTGGGGAATATGAGGATGTAGTTTGTAGACTTTTTCCACACACCCTTAAAGGAGCAGCAGCATCCTGGTACTTTGGTTTGCCTACAAACTCTATCCTAGACTGGGATACCTTTGAAAAGATTTTTAGAAGTAAGTATGCAACCCAAAAAACTCATGCAGCTCTCATGAAAGGACTATGCGCCTTAAAGAAAGAAAGAAAAAAAAGGTGCATAGTTTTACCCAAATATTCTCAGCCTATCTTAAGAATTTTTTTGAAGCCAACAAACGCTCGGATAAAGTCCTGATTGAATATTGTACCTCAGCTCTAGGACCTGAGTTGGCCATGTTTTCCAAAATGAAGACCAAACCTATGCTAGCAGAGACTTACGAGGAAGCGGAGAGAGTAGAGGCTGAAAGGGAAAGTATCAAATATTATCCTGAACGGCCAGGAGAAAAAAATGTCAAGAGGAAAGCTTTTTTGTTTACTAAGCCTAAAGAGGAGCAATCACCAGATTTCGGAGGAATGGAAAAAATGATGCAGAAGCTTTCTAACTGAATCATAGACTTGGAAAAGGAAAAGGAAGCCCAAAAGTTCTACAAGCCTTATTACAAGAAAAGGGAAGATAACAATCAATCCCAACCCCCTCCTCACAGCCCTGCATCTATGAACTTAATGGAGGTAGGAATGGATAACTTTTGCACTTTCCACCAACAACCCCATTCTAAAAAGAATTGTCCTCAATGGATAAATTCAATGACGTTGGTCATGAATCAACTTTTGGATTCCAAACTAACTGAAGACAACGATGAAGAAGGGAAAGATAACAATAAATCAACAGAAAAACAGGAGGATGAAGCTATGGTTTTATGGGACTGTGTATCATTGTTTGATGCTGAGGAAGAAAAGGATCTCAAACATGAGGGAATCCTGGAAACAAATGTAACGACAAGAAGCTAGGGGTTGATTAAGGAAAACAGTCTTATTCTCCCAAAGATCAAAAGACTTCAAAAGAATGTTAAGAAATTTCAAAATAGCTCCTCAGCTAATAAAATTTTGGAGTTTACCATCACCAGTCAAAATCCTAGACAGACCAGCATGCCTACTAAGCCCAATGAAGAAAAAATAAATAATGTTAGATTGAATCTCATAGAACATAATATGGATTATGACATTGTGGAGGATATCAAGAAGGTGAGGGAAAACATCTCATTATTTGAAATGTGCAATGTGCCGTAGCAGAAAGAAAAGCTATTGAAAGCACTTGAAGTATCAGAGGAGAGGCTTCTCAATGACAATCAGCCCCAAGAAGAATAAATTGGTGAAGCAAGTATGGGAGGTAAGCCTAAAAGCAAGAATCCACCTTTTCTCCTTACTTTTGAAATTTTCAACCATAACGTGCATAACTTCCTAGTAGACTCAGGGGCATCAGTCAATGTCATGCTGCTGTTCGTCTGTAAAAAGATAAATGGACAACCTAAACCATCTACCTAGAGGGTCATTCAGTTGGATAGAACGAATGTGAAGGTAATTGGGGAAATGGAGGATGCTATCATCCACTTATCTTCAAATGATAAGGTGTATCAAGTCATTGATATTGTGGTGGCTAACATACTGGAAGCTTATGGACTTGTTTTGAGCAGAGATTGGTCGGCAAAGCTGAACGGATATTTTTCCTCGGACTGGTCGCATTTGTGGCTGCCATATAAAGGAATCCCAAATCAAAATTAAAGTTTTGAGGGAGCCCTACATGAAACACAATGTTACTCAGTTTGAAGAAAAAAATGAACCAGCGGATTCTGTTTTTGGAAACTACTTTATTGAGATAGAACCAGGAAATTATCAAGCGGAAGAAGCTAGCGACACATCAGACACTCAGCCTGATCTCCTTCAGTTTTCACAAGATGATGAAATGAATTATAAAATAGTAGACTTAGCTGTAGATGTAGGTGTTAATTCTTGCACAGTAGCAGTTAGCAATTTTTGGACGCTTTTCTTTGACGGTTCTAAAACTTTAGAGGGGTCGGGAGGGCTATGTTTTGATTGACCCTATGAAAAACAAACATTTTCTTTCATGTAGGTTAGAGTTTGAATGTACTAATAACAAAGCTGAATATGAAGCGTTGGTTCAGGGATTAAGGAAAACAATTGAATTAAAGGAAAATAATTTGAAGGTGTTTGGAGATTCTGAAATAATTGTAAAACAAATTCGGAATCAAATACATTGCATTTCTCCTCATTTAAAAGCTTATCAAAATGAAGCATGGGATTTACTTAAATATTTTAATGCATTTAACATTGGATTGATTCCAATACTTAAGAATGCAGCAGCTGACTTGTTGGCCACCTCAGCTGCGAGGCTTGTGCCCTCTAATAATCGGTGCTTTGTTCAATTGCTTTTCAGGCCTTTAGTTCCAGATATGATTACCAATCTACGAGTTTTCGATGATGATTAGCAGATTATAGAATGCTTGACAAATGACGAGGCCTTCAAAGGAGCGATTATTGATGATGAAGAACATCAGGCCGAGCTAAAATTCGATAATTTTATTCCTATGGGAGTCAGGACTTTAGAACGGATGTTTGATTTAAATAAGAAATTTAGAAGACCAGCCAATGTGAAGACTCATAGCTCATCTCTACAGTTCAAGTTGATTAATTTGGGGACTGAGATGGAGCCTAAATATGTGAATCTAGGAAAATGCTACTCCCCAGCTGAAAGGGATAAGTTCATCATTCTTTTCAAGCAATACAAAGATGTTTTTGCCTGGACATATGAAGATCTGAAGACATATGACACCAATATTATCCATCATGTTATCCCCATCAAATCTAGAATCAAACCTTATTAGCATCCTTTAAGGAAAATGCATCCAAAATTAGAACCTTTAATCCAAAGTGAAGTTAAGAAACTATTGGATGCTAGAATTATCTTCAAGGTCAGACACTGGGAATGAGTTTCAAATCTGGTACCGGTAAGGAAGAAATTTGGAGAAATCAGGCTATGTGTGGATTTTAGAAACTTAAATTGCGCTTTAGATAAAGATAATTATCCTGTTCCACCCATGGAGAAGATATTGCAAATGGTTTCAGGTTCTGAATTATTCTCTTTATTATATGGATTCTCAGGCTACAATCAAGTATTAGTAGCTGAAGAAGACAGACTAAAAATGACATTTAGGACCAGGTGGGGAATGTTTGCTTACAAAAGGATGCCCTTTGGACTCATAAATGTTGGAGCTACTTTCCATAGGGCTATGGACATAGCTTTCCGCAGTCTGATTGGCCGCAGTGCTTTAGTATACCTCGATGACATCACGATATTCTCAAAGAAAAGAGAGGAACATGCATTTCATCTAAAGCAG
Organism: Pseudotsuga menziesii; assembly: GCA_001517045.1. NCBI lineage: Eukaryota > Viridiplantae > Streptophyta > Pinopsida > Pinales > Pinaceae > Pseudotsuga > Pseudotsuga menziesii. Next base: position 486,086 of record LPNX011083178.1, read on the forward strand.
ATTTTTGAACGCTGCCGAAAATATGGTATCTCACTAAACCCCAAGAAGTGCATGTTTGTTGTTACAGAAGATAAGTTGTTGGGTCACGTGGTTTCTAAGAAGGGGATCTCCATAGACCTAGAAAGGATCAAAGCCATCGAATAGATTCCCTTACCCCATAATAAAAAGGGCATGCAACCATTTATGGGGACAATAAACTTCGTGTGAAGGTTTGTGCCAGATTTCTCTCAAATTGTTAAACCTTTGCAGCAAATGGTAAATCAAAGTGTGCAATTCAAGTGGACTGATGTAGAGAAGAACGCATTTAGTAAAATTAAAATAGCTGCTACGCATGCACCCTCCCTCAAAAGTTTAGATTTTGATAAAGATTTTATTCTGTACACTTTCACATCTGATGATTCACTAGCAGCTGTGCTTACCCAGAAGGAAGATGGGAGAGATGAGTTCCCCATATCATTTATGAGCACTGGTCTGCAAGGGGTGGAATTGAATTACCTAGCTGTGGATAAAAAAGCTTACACAGTGTTCAAAGTGGTGAAACAATTCAGACCATATATACTGAATAACCGAACAAAGGTAATAGTTCCACACCCAACTGTGAGGTCTCTTTTCGTACAAACGGATCTAGGAGAAAGGAGAGGCAACTGGGTAACAGCTATATAGGAGTATGAACTTGAATTCAAGCCATCCTCCATAGTCAAAGGGCAAGGATTGTGCAAATTGATGACTAAAAGTAAAGACAATGAAGAACATGACTGGGAAGGCGAAGCCGAGTTACATTTGATGGATGTATGTCCTCTTTTCACAGCTCCGGACTCTTGGTATCGATACCTTGTGCATTACCTTCAGGCGGGATTGTAACCGGAACATTGGAATTCTAAGCAAAGAAGAGCACTGCATCTTAAATCAGCCTCATATCAGATTGTTGAAGGAATATTATTCAGAAATAATTATGATGGAGTTCTTCTTAGATGCTTAGAGAAAGAAGATGCGAAGAAGGTAATGATAGATTTACATGATGGGCCTGCTAGAGGACATTTCTACAGAGATACTACAGCTCATAAAATTCTCAGAGCCGGATAATATTGGCCCACACTGTTCAAATATGCACATGCCCATGTCAGAAAATGCGACATTTTCAAAGGTGTGGTCGAAGACAAGTTAAAGCAGCAGGACCATTAAAGCTTGTGCTGATAACAAAACCTTTTGAGCAGTGGGGGATGGATATCATTGGGGAGGTAAAGTCGAATTCTTCCCTGCAACACAAGTATATTCTAATAGCAACTGACTACTTCACTCGTTGGGTCGAAGCCATTCCGTTGCGTAAAGTAAATGAAGATGCGGTCATGGACTTCTTGCAAGACCATATTATGACCAGGTTTGGAGTTCCAATTTCTCTAGTTTTCGATAATGCTACTTACTTTTCCTCGATTAGATTAACTGCATTTTCTCATGAGAAAGGAATTAAGTTGCATTACTTTGCTAATTACTATCCATAGGGAAATGGGTTAGCTGAATCTACAAACAAGAAACTGATTAGGATTTTAAAAAAGACGGTGATAGAAAATCAAAAGAGTTGGCACTCAGCATTACCAAATTCTCTTTGGGCTGATAGGGTCACCCCCAAGACTTCGTTAGGTGTGTCCCTGTGTACCCTTGTTTATGGAAAAGAGGCCATTCTACCCCCTAATATCATGCTACCCTCATCCATAATAGCTCAGGAATCTAGAGGATCAGATAATGAAGTCTTGCAGGTAAGGATACATAATATTTTGAAGGCAGAGGAATCTAGATCCAAGGCCAGAGAATGTTTTAAACAACAACAGGGGGTAGTTAAGAGATAGTTTGATAAACAAAAGGCTGGAACAAAAGAATTTGAGGTGGGAGATTTGGTTCTCAAGTGGGACCACCCCCATGATGAGAAAGGAAAACACACGAAATTTCAATATTTGTGGGTAGGCCCTTTCTAGATTGCGGCAAAGCTCAGCCCCTCAACCTATAAATTGCAAGATTTACAGGGGTGGGAAGAGAACTTACCAGTAAATGGTTTAGTTCTCAAACCTTATTTTTCCTGAGTTCTGTTTTTGTTCTTTTATCTTGTACATAAATAAATTGACTTGGCTGTTTATTTTGATTTATTTTTTTCCTGTTTTGTTTTAGTTTAGATTTTGATTGATTTCAATAAAGGGAGGAAAACTCTTGGTTGCATGGAGAGCATCAGAATTATGGAATGATTAAATTTCTTGAGTGTAAGACTGTGTATTATTATTTTATCTGAAAGAATTTCTTCTAGCTTAGCAATTTTCCTGAATGGCTATGAACACATTGAAGTCCTACTTAATCCTTGTTAAATAAACCAGGATCAAAAGGTTTGGAATACTATTTTGAGGTTCCATCCATCTCACATTTAAAAATGTCCTAGGGTGTGACAACAAAAGGCCCATGGAAAGGAAGCAGGGTAAACAGTATATTATATATAAATGATCCCATGCCAGGAATTGAATGCCAAACGGTAGATAAGAGTCAAATACTCCTATGAAAGCAATTTGTGTCAAAACAAAATATTGAACCATATAAGTACAAAATTGCCAAAAGTTCTTCTCCATCCGTGAGTTGAAAGTTGAATACATCTCCCACACAAAAGGACATTATGGATAGAGGAGCCTGAATGAAAATTCAGAAAGAAAGGCATGTAGGAGGACTTATATGCAAAGGACTAAGGTCCAAAAAAGCACAAAAAGTGCAAAATGGCATGGGAATGAGGAACAAAGGAATATTTCTGTTTACGATATGTTTACTATCCTGTGGCGTCCAAGCTGGAAGCTACCCGAAGACAGACGTAATAGATGAAATTCATCTTCCCGCCATCAAAAGAGTTATCTTGACTTGGAAATATTGTTTTCCTTTCTCCTAAATTGGACTATCATCAATGATTAAAAGTACATATATTTTCCATTTGGGAAATCCAGACATCTGGAAGAATTCAACATGTTCGTTTATTGTTAAACAGTCTATTACTTAAGGAATAAATTGTCCAGAGATCTAGGTTCACCAGGTAGTCTCCAATTGTTACAGCTGCAATTGTTTTCCCAAATTTTCGAAATTTTGGACCCTCCTTTTAATTCTTATCTTGCCTAGAATCGTTTGAATACATGAGCTCTGTTTTTGTTTTCCCTCTGCTACAATTTTGGACTATTTTGAAGTTAATTCTCTTCATGCTTTTCAGGAAATTGCTTATGTCTGAAATTGCTTTGGGTGTGGAATTTGGAGTTTGGTTTTAAATATTACCCTTTGATCTGTGTTTTCTTTCTTTCTTCTCAGAAGCCTATTTCTCTTTTTCGCCACTATTTCATAGGTGAAACAAACTTTCATCATTGCCCAGCCGAAGTAACATTTTAGTTTGATTGTTCGGAGGCCATTTAAACAACGTAACAGAGACATGTTTCCTTATGGGGCCTCCGTTGCAGAAGCTGAACGATGAGTGTTCCACAGGATATTCTTGACTTCTCCGATGTAGTGTTGTTATTGTTTTGACTTGTTTGCATTGTCGGAGGTTGGTTGAAGTTTGAGTCGGGGTTGATTGATATTTGTGAAGCTGCTTTTTTGGAAGTGAGACAAGATTTTTGGACCGCTGCAAGACTTTAAGTTTCTCCGAACACTTAACGTTTTCACAATGTTTCTATGCCATAGAGGAAAGTTTATGACTTTGATTGAAGGTTCTAGTCTGATTGTTTTCTGCCATTGCGGCTCCCGAGCAAACTAAGTGTCCGCCATATAACTGCTCCACTCGCCAATGCTTTGTCTAGTTTTTTTCGATATGTCTTTGGGCTGCGGGGCCCGTAGTATTTTCATCTTCCGCCATTGTGGCTGCATAATGCACTAACCTCTCGATGTTGATGTCATTCTGTTCGCTGACAGGGAAATTTTCCGCCCGATGCTTTGGCATTTAGTTCTTCTAACTCCCATAGACTTAAATTTCCTACAGAACTCATTGTCCATCTAAAACCCATCGTTGTGGCTGTAAGTAAGACTGTCCGACCGATGTTTTAATGGTTCAAGACGCTGATAAGGTTTTTCCCGCCGTCTCGTAGTTTTCTAACCCCTGTGTGGGCGGCGATGATTTTTTATTCTTGTTAATGATTTCACGACAAGAGCACAATACAGAGCCTCATTTAGATGATCAATTTTGTTGTTAGTGTAGTTTAAGTTTATTGAAAAGATGCAGTCCTAATTAATGATGAATTTTTGTTTAACTGCAGACGGACTCAGAAGATTCTTTAGATTATTGCTGCGAGAAGACGTAGCTAAAGGACAAAGCTGAGGAGAGTTGGCTTAAAAGTGATAAGCAGAGTTTATTCTGAAAGCAACGACATCTAAAGAAGGACAAATCAATGGCAACAAAAGCTCAAGATTGGAAAGGGTCCGTCAGTTACCGAGATGATCCCATTTTATGAAGTTCTCATAAGTTTAAATCTGAAATGCAACGCATTATATGAATCATGAGTACTCACGAAAAAGACAAAATTGTGAGATTAAATGGTTTTTGGGGAGTCCAAAGGTCAGACGGTTGGGGAAGCCCAAGGGGTTTTTGTTTTTTTTGTATAAAGAGAGGAAAATGAGAGAGAGGAGGGGGTTTTTTCCTGGGAAAACTTGTGAGCCATTGTTTGTAAGAGGAACTACTTTGTTTTACAATAAAAAATTCACAAATTTTGCCTGTTGGAGAAGGTGCTGTGTGGAATGTTCGAAAGTGATAAAATGAACAATGTTGAAGGGGAACTATTTTGTTTTCAACTGTGTTTCATTAATTGTGAGAGCGTTCTAACTTTCTGAACATATGTTCTTATCTGAATGTTCTCTGGTTTATTCTGTGATAATTTCCACTATGAGTAATGGAGAGTTTAATGATTGATGAGCTATCTTGTCATGTATATATTATTCATGTTTATGTGTTTTGATTCTAAGAACAACTATCTGTGATTGACCTTAACATGTGAACAGTATTACATTACTCATGAATTAATTTTTTGCTCTCTAGAGATAGCTTAGTTAGTATGTATTTTCTAGTTGTGTATGATTTAGATGTGAGAGAGTCTAAGATGAGAGGTAAGAACCTGCGCATCACATTGTGACCACTCCTTGCATTCTTTATCAACCTGCATTTTAGATAGGCACTTTCATATCATACTTTAAGTCAAAAAATAAAAAAATATATACAGTGGACCGGGCCGCAACTAGTAAAACCTTTTATTTTTGTTACTTGACCTATGGTAGCCAGACTGCAAACTAGACGGATTCTCTACACCAAACAGTCATGGGCTAGTTGGGAACGTCAACTAGGGAGAATCCCTTGCTGTTGTTGCCTGTGAATTTCTAGGCCTTAACACCCCTTCTAATGTCTAAACATCATTTATTATCCCCCTTATTCCAAATCTCAAATATTCCCCCTTATTACAAATCCTCCCTTCCCAATATTGCTTTTCCTCAAGCAATTTCAAACATGGTTGTTAAAGAACATGCTTTCTGTATGATTCTTTGAAGTTGCCACTGAGCTGCCCAATTTGAGTCTTTAAGGTTCCATGAAGATTTTAGAGAGGAACCACCATGCTTGATGCTGCATTACTCTAATTAACATCACCTTATTAAGTGGCGAATCCATCTCCCATACTGCTTGGTTCCTAAAGCATTTGGAATCAATGGGCCCTAAAAACTATCCTAGGGTCCCATTGCTTGCATTGCACTCCAACAATTAAGAGTGCTCTCCAACTCATAATATTAGGAAAGAAGATTCTTGGATCCCATTTTCTTGTATGCATTCTTCCAAAAATCATGAGTACATAATATATATCATTAAAGTACATAACAACATAATAAAAATATACATCAAGGAGGTGCCTCATCAAAAAATCATGAAAGTGTTTATACCTCCGAGTGAGTAGACTACCATTTTCCAAGTGCATACATGCTTCAAGTGACCAGTCAAATCTGCTCCAATGACATAGGTGAGAATCCCATGTTCTATAGTGCTGCTCCCAAATAATTTAATATGCATCAAAATAATAATCAGCCATTTGTTCTTTCATACAAGAAGTGAATGAAGAACCTCCACCAAAATATGAACCAAAAAGGAGCAAATAAAACATGAAGACTTCAAGTAGCTCAAGCAAGTCTCATCAATACATCCCTGAATGAGAGAATCATAAATATATAACAAAGTATGTGGCTGGCAACAAAAATGTTATACAATCATAAATATATTCACCTCGGTGTTGGATAAAGTTCCTCCAACTTCAAATGAACCAAGTGTTGAGAAAGAAAAACCATGAGCCTTCAAGTGACTCAAATGCATATCATAGGTGCATCCATGTAGATGTGCATCATCATAAAGTAACAAAGGATGCTGCTGCAAATGTGAATAAGAGTGTGGTCCTACCATTTCATCATAGAAATTAAATCTATGACTTCCATACTCCTCATGTGGCACCATACAAAATAACCCTTTCACCCATACTTCATTGAGACTAATGCTGCAAAACATGGAATTGTAGGATGTAGGAGAATGAACTAACTCACCTAAATGATCCAAAAGTGCAGAATTTTCATCATGGTAAGGATCCATATGGGTATTATCATGCAGCTGCTTAAAAAGTGTGAAACCTTTGTCATAGGTTGGTTCCAATGTAGAGGAATCATGCTCTCCTTTAAACATTGCATAACCTTCATCAAGAGACAATTCAAGTTCCTCTTCCACCACATCAAGTGTTTGAATCTCTTCAAGTTCAAATTCAAACACATCAAGCACATTCAAATTTCCACATTTCTCATGATCCTCCATGTCATGAGAATCCTCCAAACAATCTATGATTTGACAATCTGAAACATTGGAGGGAAAACAAACATCTTGCAACTTTTCAAGATGTTTCTTGTGAGATTAAGAGTATCCTCATTATTATTCAATTATGCATCATGTAACAATTCATTAATCTCAAACAAATGGTTTCTATAAAAAAGAAAAGACATGAAATCACCTTTGATGTGGCACATTGCTCTTTGAATCTTCTCCATGTCTTCAAGGAAGGATGTTTCCTCCAAGGAAGTAGCTCTCCAACAAGAATTTGACACTAATGCTTGAGTGTCATGGAGCATCTTAACGGATTCTTGGATATCCCTTTCTCTTATCTTCAAGGATCCTTCAATGAAGGATGGTTCATGGGAGTGAACCTCCTCATCTTCTTCATTTTGGATTTGATAAACTCCTTCAAGCTCAAGTGGTGTTGGGGAAATTGATCTTGGTTATTCATTTCCTGCTACAAGGTATTCATTTTTATGCTCATGAGAAATTTGGATTGCAGCAACATTTTCATATCTGATCTCTATGTCACCAACATAGAGTTGTGAGCACCCATCATTAGGTACTCCTTCATAGTTCAAACATCCATCTGTAGATTCCCTTTGGTCCATGTCCATAGTAGAATTTGTTTCAGAATGATATTCAATAGTTTCAAGGTACTCCTCTTACTTCTTATGTGATATTTCCTCATATTTTTCAAATTCATTTGGGATTGATTTTGAATCCTCTTGATGTAATGCTTTTTCTTCTTCACCACCCACAGAAATTTGTAGTTCATTGGTTTCCTACCTACTTGTGCATTGATGATTATTCCTTAATGAGTTCTTATTTGAATTATTTTCCATAAATTCATTCAACCAATCATTAAGGTATTCAAATTAAATTGTCTTATGTGTCTCTTCATGATGGAAACTTCTACTACCCATAAATTGGATAGCCATCCATTCGAATGCTTGCGTAACCTCCCTAGTCATATCATAACCACATGAATTAATGAATTTATTCAATTCATATATACCATCCATAAATTAAATATTTTCCAATAACATTCTCTAATATGAATTTAATGACCCTTTTTTAAATTTTTACCAAAATGCCCAATTTTCCAATTTTTCACAATTTTGGCTCTTGACTAGTTTTAGTGTATTGGTTTCCAAATCAGCCCAATTGCTTCCAAATATTCAGATAAGGCGTATTAATGATATAATAACTTAATTATAATATTCATGGATTTATTATTTCCCTCCAAACACTTCTACAAGTCTGTACTAAATGTTGAACAAGATAGAGGATTTTATTGGCAATTTTGGGCTCAAATCCCCCCTAGGTAAGTGGTAGAAATGGCTTCCCAAATGTGCAGTAACCCACTCAAATTATGGAATTGAATTATGGGATTTGTATAATACATTATCATAGACTCATATTCATAAACAATCTACCTCCCATTCCTGTTATCACTTCTTTCAATCAGATATAAAAACACTAGTTTTGGACCCTTGGGGAAATGAGGTGTAGTTTGTTCCAATAGTTACGCAATTCGACCATTGGCCACAAATTCTCAGTTACTGAACAATTAAAAATTTAATTCACATTAATGACAATACATTCATCACAAATTTATCATATATATATTCTCCCATTCAAAATAATAAGCATTATCATATCATACATCAATGTAGTGGGGAAATGGTCATTGTTTGCTCATTAATAATCCCTTTTCCATACAACCATTTGATATTTCCACCTGGGACTTTATGAGAATGAATAAAATATCATATTTATATTATTAAAATTAGTTATGGACAATGAAAATATTATCCCAATTCAAAATCATTAGCATTACAATGGTGCACAACAAGATAGTGGGGAAATGGCACTATTTCTTCATTATTTAACATTTTTAGATGAAATATTTTGGAATATCGACCTATGAGTATTCTAAACTTGACATAAATAGCATTTAATTCATGATATAAAATAATGGAGCATTAGAATCTTCCCAAAAGAGATCAATATCTCCTGAAGCGCATTCCCTCCATGAGCAAGAATATGCCACAAAACTAGAAATGGTTGATAGAGAGTGCTGCAATAGAAGAATCCACATGCTTTACTATAGCTTACACTTGAAAATAAGACTCCATTAAATATCCTTGAAATACCTGAATTTCCTCTCCAAACACCAACTTGGATGGGAATATTTCACCCTCGAAATTGGCTAAGGCAAGAAAACTAGTCATTCACTAGCTCTCACCATTCACAAATGACAATTTCTAAAATGATCAAAATCCATTCTATTGGTTTATTCCTGTATTTTATAAAAAATCCTTAACCTTATAAGGTTCCAAAAATCATCCATAAACCCAATCCAAGTCGAATTGGTGTGGTTTCTCATGCTCTTCCATGTGGCCTCTCTCTTCCTCTTCCATCTTTGCCCAAATTCAAGTAGGAGCCCCTTGGCCTTCTCCAACTCCCATGAGATCCATCTAAGATGATATATTCAGGACTAACATGTCATATATGTCATATTTCAGCCTTCACATCTGAATTGTGTCATAACTGTCATAGCATCTCCATCATTGGTGTCATAAATGTCATAAATGTAAGGGAAATCTAATCAAGAGTCCATGAAACTCCCATTTGGCTTTTCCTCTCCCATGTAATTTAAAATTCATCCCAAATTAGAACTATGGAGTATATGTACAATTATATTAACCTTATAATCTATCCAAAAACATTAGGCTTCCCATAGATTCGAGATTGCAAAGGGAGGAAGCCATGTGGCACCCATTTTCTAGCTTGTGTGGGCCCCATAGTATCCATGTGTCTCCATTCTCCATTGCCACTTCAATTTTATCTTGTATTTATTTAATAAGCTACATTATTAAATATTTATCCTTTCTAATGTATAAACATCATTTATTATCCCCCTTATTCCAAATCTCAAAGTTTCCACCCCCAACCTAGGAAACTAGTGATTTTCCTCATTGGCAATTATTTAACTTTTAGCATCCATTTGACAACTTTCATGAATATGGAAAATGTTATTTGGAAATTGTGACCCAATGCAAAATTTGGGACATTATGTAACACCCACTTAAGGCTATTTTTTGGGTCATGCAAATTTTCATAATTGCACCAAATGCACCTTTGAAATGGTAGAAACCTAGAAGATGAAACTTGGACACAAGTTACTTACCAATGTCCTTCCTATACCTTGAAATAACTGCATAGCATGACAATTCCATCAATTCTACTAGTTTCCTAGGTTGGATGGATACATTTTAAATTTTAATAAGGGAGCTAATAAATGATGTTCTGACATTAGAATGGAATACATATTTAATACTAGAGCTAATTAAATAAATACAATAGAAAGTTGAAGTGGCGATGGAGCATTAAGATAGATGGAGATTATGGGGCCCACACAAGCTAGAATTTATGTGCCACATGGCATCCTCCTCTTGCAATTTCGAATCCATGGGAAGCCTATGTTCTTGGATGAGTTAGAAGGATAATACACTTGTCCATATTCATCATAGTTCGAATTTGGAAGGAAATGTAACTTACATGGGAGAGGAAAAGTCAAATGGGAGCTTCTTGGACACTTGGGCTAGATTCCCTAACATCTATGACATCTATGACACCAATGATGGAGATGCTATGGAATTTATGAGATATTGCAGAACTGAAGACTGACATCTGACTATTATCACATTTTAGGCCTAAATATAGCATCCATGAAGGAGCTCATGTGATTTGGAGAAGCTCAATGGGTCCCTACTTGAATTGGGGGAAGATGGAAGGCTAGGGAAGGGAGGACACATGGCAAATCTTGAGCACACACCCTAATTCGAATTGGCTTAAGTTTGTGGATGGATTGGTAACCTTATAAGGATAATTATTTTTATAGAATATAGGGTTCAACCAAGAGAAGGGATTTTGATCATTTGAGAAATTTGCATTTGTGAAGAGAGAGAGCTAGTGGATGACTAGTTTCTTGCCTTAGCCAATTTCGAGGGTGAAAGATTCCCATCCAAGTTGGTGTTTGGAGAGGCCATTCAGTTCTTTCATGGAGATTTAAAGGAGTTTATATTTTCAAGTGTAAGCTTCAGGGAAACTCTTGCTTTCTTCTAGTGCAACACATTCTCTCAACCATTTCCTGTCTTTATTGCATATTCTTTCTCATGGAGGGATTGCGCTTTGGGTGAGATATTGTACTATTTGGGAGATATCATCATGGTCCATTTATGATTGTAATAATATTAATATAATTTTTTCTTCACATTCATAAAGTATGAGGTCGAAATACCAAACGGTTGTATGTAAAAGTGATTATTAATGAGCAAACAATGACCATTTCCCCACTATATTGATGTATGCCATTGTAATGATGATGATTTCGAATGAAAAAATGTTTCTCTGATATATTTATGATGAATGGAATTCCATTGATGAGTATTACAATTTTCATATCCAGGACTTAATCATTTGAAGTCATCTTACTCAGTTTATTTGCATTTGGAGAAGATTTGCTGTCGTTTCCCAAAGGATCTAACTAGTGATTTTGTAGCTATTTGGGAGAGGGTTATAAAAGATTTTATAAACTGAATAATTATGCACATGATACCTTAATATTTTCACTTAAATAGAATCTTCCTCTTTTCATAAATTTGAGTGGGTTTTGGATCATTTGGAAAGCCATTTTTAGCATTTACCCTAGGGGTATTGGAACCCCAATTTGCCAGTGAAAACTCCTAACTTGGCCATAATATTGAACAAGTTTTTAAAATTATTTGGAGGGTCATAAATAATAATTGAACATAATATTAAATTCCTAACATTATTCATATACCTTCTCAGAATATTTGGGAGCATTTGGGTCAATTTGGAGACCTAGACATCAAAATTAGTCAAAGGTCAGAATAGGGAAAAAAGTGAAAATTTTGTCTTTTTAATAAAATTTCTAAAAGAAAGAAATTACAAGTGGTATTAGAGCATGTTCCTTGCACCTATGAATTAATAACATCCATTTAAGAAAATTTGCAAACATGTCTTGGCTTCACAATAGGCCCATTATGCCCACTTTCCTTCCTCCTTGGCCAATGAAAGAAGAAATTACAACCATAGATATTGAAGCATGCTTACAAGAGTATCGATCATTGAGATGGTATATTCATGAGACGTATTATTTCCAATAATATATTGTCAAGTATGGATTTAGGAAGAAGAGGGAAAATGTGAATTCATTAAGAGACAATCAACAATCCACAAGTTTGGAGGAGCATGAAATAAGAAAAAACCATCCTATTTGTGAAAAGAGCCTAGATACACCATTAAAGGAGGAAACAAATAATAATGAAGTGGAACATCAATTACCTCAAGGTTATTGCAGAGAAGAGCATAAAGAGGAAGGTGAAGACAATAACACAAACCTTGCAAATGGGGGTTGTTCCAATCAAAGAGAATCTATTGATGGATCCTTGAAGTATGAAGGAGTACCTACTGATGGGTGCTCACAATTGTATGTTGGTAATAGAGAGATCAGATTTTAAAATGTTGCTGGAATACACATTTATCATAAGCATGAAGATGAATACCTTGTGGCATATAATGAAGAACCGAGATCAATTTTTCCATCACCACTTGAGCTTCAAGAAGTTAACCAAATCAAGAAGAAAGAAGAAGAGGAGGTTCATTCCCATTAACAATCCTTCATTGAAGGGCTTTTAATATGAGTCAAATGGATATCCATGAGGCCCTTAGCATACTCCATGGCACTAAATCATTGGTGTCAAATTCTTGTTGGAAAATTTCTTTATTGGAGTAGCCATCCTTCCTTCAAGACATGGAGAAGATTCAAAGAGCAATGTGCAACATCGAAGGGAATTTCATATCTTTGATTTTTGATAGAAACAAATTGGTTGAGCTTAATGAATGGTTACACGAAGCATACTTGAATAATAATGAGAATATTCATAAGCTCAAAATTCAAAATGGGCAACTTCTTGAGAGGTTTCAAGATACTTGTTCTTCCTCCTATGTTTCAGATTATCATATGGTAGATTGCTTGGAGAATTCTCATGACATGATGGATCATGAGAAACATGAAAAAATGCAGGTTCTTTATTTTTTTGAAGATGATATTGATGAGATCCAATCACTATTTGTGGCGGAAGAGGAACTTGAGTTGGCTCTTGAAAATGGTTACACACTTTTTGAAGAAGTGTATGATTCCACCACCTTGGAACAAACCCATGAGGAAAGTCTTTCATTTTTAAGGGAGTTGCATAATACTACCCCTATGGATCCTTCACATTAAGAAAATTTTGCACTTTATGATCATTTGGGTGAGTTGGTTCTTTCTCCTACATCCTATACTTCCAAATTTTGTAGCATACATCCTAATGAAGTATGGGTGAAAGGTTTTTTTTATAGTGCCACATGAAGAGTATGGAATTTATATCTCTCCTTTTTATGATGACTTGATTAGATAACCATGTTATTTACATATGCAGTAGAATCCTTTGTTAAATTATCATGACAAACATCGACATGGGTTCACCTATGATGTTCACTTGAGTCACTTGGAGAGTCATGATTTTCCTTGCTCCTTGCCTAGTCTATTTGATGTTGCGGGAACTTTATCCCACACTTGGGTGAAGAGATATATGATTGAAGATCATTATTATTGGTAGAAGAATCCTCTATTATTTCATTATGATATACATATTCATGGGTGTATTAATGAGACTTCTTTGATCCACTTGAAGTCTTCATGTTTTCTTTGCTCCTTATTTGGTTCAGATTTTGGTGGAGGTTCTTCATTCACTTCTTGGATGAAAGAACACATGGTTGATTATTATTTTGATGCATATTATATTCTTTTGGAGAAACATTATAGGTCATGGGATCCTCACATATGTCATTGGATCATATCTAATATAATATTTGATGCTTTTGTGTATGGGCCACATGGTGATCTACTTACTTGGATGCATAATCATTTTCATGATTCTTTGATGAGGTACCTTCTTGAAGTATATTTGTATGATTTTTTATGTACTTTCAAGATCTATATTTGGTACTCATGGTGATTGGAAGGGTACAACACCAGAAATGAGATCATGGAATTGCTTGGTTTCATCTTACTTGGAGTAGCACTTTGGTTGTACGGTTTGAGAAAGCAAACCAAGTTGTTGTTATTTGAGTTCATCTTTGCAGAGTAATGTTCTAGTTTCCTATGTAGGAGTCCTTTTGAGAGATGGATTCAATTTTCACATGCTTGGTTTTCATGGCATTTCATCATAGACATTTCACACCATGCATATATCAGGATCATATGGGACCATGGGATCATTTTTGGTCTCACTGGTTTCAATTGTGGGGGAAACAAGAAGCATTGGAGATTAAGTCACCACTTGAGAAGATGATTGTAATATGAGTAGTGCATCAGAAAGCATGATGGTTCCTCTCTGAAGTTTCTTGGAATATTAAGAAACTCAAATTTTGGTAACTCGGCACCAACTTCAAAGAATTATACAGAAGCAAAAATGGGTGAAAGTTCAGAAAAGGTTTCAAATGGAGGCAAAGATTATTTGCAGAAATTTGGTTTTTATGGATTTCACTAATCCTTTTGGTGCTAATGGTGATGTTACAGGATATATCAATATGCACAATCCACATCTCTTTACTTTTTGGAACACAAAATTGCAGTACACATGAGTACCACTACTAAAATTGCAGCTAAACAAAATTAATGAGCAGAACCATAACAAAGCACTTGATGCACAGGAAGGAGTACCAAATGAGGATGCCACATGGGAAGAGGAGAATATTTTGCAGCATCCAAATCTGAAATTTCTTGAGGACAAAAAATCTTGGGTGGGGAGTAATTTAATGTCCCCATTCAAATAATTGCATAGCAGGAGAATTCCATCAATCCTACTAGTTCCCTGGGTTGGATGGATACATTTGGAATTTTAATAAGGGAGTTAATAAATGATGTTTAGACATTAGAATGGAATAAATATTTAATAATGGAGATAATTAAATAAATAGAAGATAAAATTTAAGTGGCAATGGATCATTGAGATACATGGAGATTATGGGGCCCACACAAGCTAGAATTTCTATGCCACATGGCATCCTCCTCTTACAATTTCGAATCCATGGGAAGCATAATTTTCTTGGATGATTTAGAAGGATAATACACTTGGAAATATGCATCATAGTTTTAATTTGGAAGGAAATGTAACTTATATGGGAGATGAAGAGTCAAATGGGAGCTTCTTGGGCACTTAGGCTAGATTCCTTAACATCTATGACATCTATGACACCAACAATGAAGATTCTATGACATTTATTACATATTGCAGACCTAAAGGATGAAATATGACCATTATCACATGTCAGGACTAAATATAGCATCCAATAAGGAGCTAATGTGAGTTGGGGAAGCTCAATGGGTCCCTACTTGAATTGGGGGAAGATGGAAGGCTAGGGAAGGGAGGAGACATGACAAATCTTGAGCACACACCCTAAGTTGAATTTTCTTGATTTTGTGGATGAATTGATAACCTTAGAAGGCTAAGGACATTTATAAAATACAAGGATCAACCAAGAGAAGGGCTTTTGACCATTTGAGAAATTTGCATCTGTGAAGTGAGAGAGCTAGTGGATGACTAGTTTCTTTCCTTAACCAATTTCAAGGGTGAAATATTCCCATCCAAGTTGGTGTTTGGAGAGGCCATTCAGGTCTTTCATGGAGATTTAATAGACTTTTCATTTGTAGGTGTAAGCTACTAGGAAACACTTTGTTTCTTCTAGTGGAGCACATTCTCTCAACCATTTCCATTCTTTATTGCATATTCTTGCTCATGGAGGGATTGCGCTTTGGGTGAGCTATTGTACTCTTTGGGATATCTTATAATGGTCAATTTATGATTGTAATAAGCTTAATATACTCTATTCTCCATATTTATAAAGTGTTAGGATGAAATACCAAATGGTTGTATGTAAAAGTGATTACTAATGAGCAAATAATGACCATTTCCCCACTATATTGATGTATGCCATTGTAATGCTGATGATTTCGAATGAAAGAATGTTTCTATGATATATTTATGATGAATGTACTGCCATTGATGCATATTACAATTTTCTTATCCAGTACTTAAGCATTTGAGTTCATTTTACTCAGTTTATTTGCATTTGGAAAAGATTTGGTGTCATTTCCCCGAGGGTCGAACTAGTGATTGTGTGCCTATTTGGGAGAGGGTTATAAAAGCATTTATAGACTGAATAATGATGCACATGAGAATTTAATAATGTCCCTTAAACATCCTTTGACTCTGTTCAGAAATTTGAGTGGGTTTGGGAGCATTTGGAAGGCCATTTTCAACATTTACCCTAGGGGAATTGGAACCCCAATTTGCTAGTCAAAAATCCTACATTGGCCAGAATATTAAACAAGTTTGCAGAAGTATTTGGAGGGTCATAAATCATCCCTGAACATCGTATTCAAGTATTAACATCAATCGTATACCTTATCAGAAGATTTGGGATCATTTGGGTCAATTTAGAGACCTAAATATCAAAACTAATCAAAAATTGAAATAGGAAAAAAAAATGAAAAATTAATTATTTTAATAAAATTTCTTAAAAAGGGACCTTACACGTTTACAACTAATATTTGTAAACTAATATTCAAATATGAATTGTAAATTTAATAACATTGATTCCTTTACAACCACATTAATCTAAAATTTGTTTTGACATTAATATTTCAAAATATAATATAGTTGCAATCATCACATATAACATAGGTCCCGATGAATTTAGTGGCAATAGTCACATAGGGATATGAACAATTTTATTTTAAAATAGTCGCGGGCACTTGCGGATTAAAATCCATATTAAGTAGTTCAGTAAGTTAGATTCAAAGGAGTACATGTGCATTGCATAAACATTAATATTGTATTTATATTAATTATAAAATATGAGGTTTATAAAATAAATTTTTGAAACGAGATGAAAAGTGATTAATTATTTTTATGTTAATTTATATAATTACAAAAATAAAATAAAAAATCTATTTTAAAAATTCTATTTAAAATATTTAAAAATTATAAAAATGATTTTTTACATGTAAAAATTTTAAATTAAAAAAATATCATTATATTTAATTTGCAAAAACTTCAAATAAAAATATTTGAACTTTAAAATTATATATATGAATCTGCTCTTTTCTCCTAAAACAAAACAAAATATACGATATACCCTTAAACAACACATTTTAACAAAAACTAACGAGTAAACAACATATTTTAACATAGTATTGAAATTTTGTAAATAAAATTATTTATAATGTTACTTATAAAAATATATAAAATATAAGAACACATATTGAGGCTTAGAATTCAAATAAAGTTGTTTTTTGAAAATAAATAGTAATGGTAATGTTTTTTTAAAAAAAACTATAATTTGATATTCAAGTTTGAATCGAAGTTACAATAAAAAAATTACATAATATTGTTCTTTCGTTAATAGAGTTTTGATAAAAACTCAATTAAACTAACTCAACTAAAGAGAAGGAGATTACAAAACTAAACAATATGTACACAACAAGGGAAAACCAATAAGAAAAAGTACCATTCATCATATTGTTTACATGAGCTAATATAAAACATCCACTTGCTCTTAACGATTTAATAAGAAGCTAAAATATCTATAAAAAACCTCCCCACCAAGAAAGGGATCCACCCTTTAAAAAATACCATTTTACCATTCATTCCCCACCTTCCAAATAACCATGAACCCATCGAGAATATATCTTTTTTTAGACATTTAAAATGAAGTATATCTTTCCATAAGCCCTGACCAAACAGACCTTTCTAGAACTCTTACGACTCAAAGAAGCACGGAACCATAACATTGTTGATACCCACCCTGAGTTTTTTTTCTTCAATTGGCCAACTGAAATTTTGATTTGTTAACATTCCGAGACCAAAGGAAGTGGAAATTACTTTTGCTACTTTGGCGAGAGTTCCCACTGCAAATTATTCTTCGGAATGTTAAAGCCAAAGTGTTTCAAATTCGGGATAACAGAATCACGTGAAACACATGATACATCACATCAAATAAAAGGCAATACCTTCGATAATTTATATTTTCATTAAAATATAAATTACTTGTGATGCTGGACAGCATATTATTATCTTGCGTCGGATAGACGCGTCAGCAATTTGTGCGTCACAAGTCGGATAGGATCGAGATATCCTTTCGTCGAGTGAGTGAACGAAGGAGTAGCTTGTAAAGTAATATGATCTTTTAAATTAGTATAATGATCTGTTCATTTCAATTAGTATATATGGATGGATATTTGAGATATGGATGATAAAAGATTTATATAGCAACCTCTTATTTTGTTGTTATTAATTTAATTTTTTTTAATTAAAAAACATAATTTAAATGAAAATTGTTTTTATAATCACTTAAAATAAAATATTTACCGTTTAAAAGATGTAATATTTACCTTTAAAAGATGTAATGAATATATATTTGTTAAGAGACTAACATAGAATAATAACTATTATTTTAAGTGAGGTTTCAACTTTAATTTTTTATGGTTAGATGAGGACCTTGTTTTAGCTAGGAGATACAAAAGAATCATGAAAAACTTGGTTTGAGAATTTTTTTGATAGCAAGTTAATAAGGCTCTGTAGTTTTCAAGATGTAACATTTTGCAATGGTCTTATGAAGTGGTTGAAATCCAAACAAAACACCTGTATTCATGGATTTGATTGTAATGTCATAAATTAAAGTGATATCTTATATTATAACCAAGTAGTAACTTTTGACATCTTAAATGACCATGACAATGACTTTAAACATTAATCTTTAAACCTAACTTTAAACTTTGACAAGCATATAAGCCTCATAAATTTAATTTAGTTCATTTTTTATGAAAATAAAAATTATCTATTTCAATGGATTTAAATAATGAATTAAATATACTATTAAATAAGGACGGAATTAAAGAACTCTATCATGATTTTACCACATTTGTCTCTATTTCCATGAACAAGTTCGCTATTGTGATGTCATGTAAAATGAGAATAGAATGACCAAGGCTGCAAGGGTGCTAGAAGAATCATTAGGGATGATTCTATTAAGTCTTTAATTCCAACAAGATACATATGAGCCAATCCGTAATTAAAATGGGGAGAAATGCGTTATATAAAAATAAAGTGAAAGTAGTTTGTGTACATCTCTAAGCTAGATCATAAGAAATTTTGGATGCAAATTCTAGATCATAAACAAATGGAAACAATATGATTCCCTTGAGAGTTTGCAATTCATTACTTAAAAGGATTTTTAAATCTCTTGATATCTTGGACAACTTTCGAATGCTTTCTATAGAGGAATAAGTTTTTTCTTTAAAGGACATAGAGTTCAGGTTTATGCAGCTTGCAAAAGGGAAAGATACTGACATCAAAGAATACCAAAGCATAAATCTTAAAAATTGGTGGGATTATTTTCATGCCTCACATTTGCATTCTCTAAAATTTAATAGCCAAGCAAGGTTTCATAAACTCTAGATAAAAATCCTCATTGTTCCTATTTTTAAAAGCGAATGCAAAACCCTTAGATCGGGTGCTATCAGGACAAACCCGATGAATTTGTGACAAAAGGAAAACACATTATCTATAGGAAACATACATGTAGGACATGCATTGACCACACCCCCCTCTCGTAAATTGGCATGCTTGACATCATATGGTTCATTCAATGCGCAATTATGGAAGTGGGAGGGAATAAAATGATGGAAGTATCACCACTTGGTACATGAGGAGGGAAATATAATGAGCTATTGGGCCCCAAATATCCAAACTCAATGGCATTATCTCTATTTTGAGAACTAGTGTAGAATTTGTGACCAAGGCAAGAGTGGTAGAGAAAGCGTAAAGATAGTGAGGGAACACCACTATGCTCCCATCTAGAGAGGCACTGCTCATCCTACTCACAATAAAGAGGTAAGGGAAGTGACCCTTTCTAGAAAATTAGGATCCATGGTAGACATGTTGTTGGATATAAGAAATGACATACGTGACCTGGATTGTGACATACAAACCGAAACACCTAAAATGGAACAAAGAGTTTGAGTGATGGTACGATGGTACATAGACCTAGAAGAGTTCTCCATTCCCTTGTTTGATCTTTGCGGTGTCCATGGAGCATGAAGAGGGAAATTCAGGAATAGAAAATGTGATGGAGGATACACAATCAAATCTCAATGAACCTTGGCACTAGTGTGCAAGACATCAGGGAAGAGGAACAAAAATCAAAGGTGATCAGTACTGCAATGGATGTCTAGCGATCTGAGCCTCCTTTAGCAAGCATTATGCATGAGGATTTGGACTCCTTCCTTGTTAACACAAAAAATTGTCCACATAGCTCTCTATGGTCCACACCATAATTATACATCATAATCCCACCATTATTCCCTCCATTTTTTGCCTTCACAATTAAATTCCAACTAAATTGGTCCAATATATCATTATTCCTTCCCTCATAAATACATGGAAGATGGGAATTTATTGCAACATAACCCCATTCTCTCAATAAAGGAACAAAAAACCCTAAAATGAGAATGGGTCAAAAACCATGGACAAATACCATGCACTATGAGAAACCATGGACAAGAAAATATTGGATCACCCTATAAATGCATTGTGAAGGTCTCCCCTAAAACACTTTTGAGCTTTTGAAATTTCATCATACTTTTGAAACCACTTCCAACCACACCTTTTTCCACACCATTCCACATTGTATGTTAAGTTTACTCGATACACTCCTTGATCCATACTCCCTTTGACAACCATTGTTGGAGAAAATCGGAGAACTAGATGGTGGAAGCCATCAAAACATATCCTCAAATGACTGTAGTGACCCACTTCTTAAAAGGTATGTTGTATTTGTTTATTAAAAATATTAGAAAATATGAAAATATTAGTTATCGTTTGTTAGCAAGTTAAGGTTGAATTTTTCCCTTGCACAATGAACTCTACCCTTAGATCTCATTGATCTAAGGTAGGTGTTAGCACTATTTTGGTTAACAGATAAAAAGAAGGGGCTCAAGGAGAAATACGGATCTTATATGTGAAAATTTTGGTAACATGACCAAGGGGTTATAAAATGGATGATTAAATAAGAGAGCAAGGTTTTTATTTACTCATAAAACCATAGGCTAAAGTTTCTAGGTGGCTAAAAATAAAGAAAAAAGTGATTGTGGTATGCAACGACATGTTTCGACCATCCATATTTTCAAGCAAGAATATCTACGATGGGTAGTGGATCCGTTGTTTAAAGTTTCAAGGAAAAAGTAAAGTTGGCGATCAACGAAAATGATTAACGGTCCATTTAGATCTGTGGTGGAGGAAAAAGGTAAATGAGATCAACAGTGGATATGGGATCCACTGTAAGAAGATGCGTGACAAAAGATGGATTTGGAATTGGCAGAAATTTTATATTGCAGCCTTAATCGATGGTGAAGATGAAGGATGGAAAATATCAGTGGAGGAGATTGGGTCCACTGGGAGAACATGCATGACCAGTAACAAATTGAGGGTCAGGGAAACTGTTAAAGACTACCCTTGATCAACGGTAGGTATAACAGATGGATGAGATTGACGGTTGTTAAGTGATCCACTTAGAGAAGTTGTGCACTAATTTGACAGATGGATGAGATCGACGGTGGAAAATAGTGGAGAGAAAAGGATCAAGGTTTATACTGGGACATAAGGCTATGACCAAGAGCTAATCGAGAAATTTTCTATATTTAGCTGATGAAATTAGTGAATTGGTAGAGCTCCTAAATTTGTCCAAGGGACAAAATAATGGTGGAACCTCCAAATTTACCCAAGCATTTATTAAAAACATGAAAAATGTTTATTATTAATATAAATGTTTTATATATTTATATTAATATTTATATGCAAAGTGATATGGTTTGGCACAAATATCGAAATACATCATATTAAATTTCAGAAAGGACTAACGTTTGGATGCGTGGCCACCTTTTACTCTGTTCACTCTAGTAACTCAATGGGTAATTTTTTGAAGTGGTAGCATAATTTTTCCATGGTTTTACTTTTTACTATGTGTCACTCCTATTTTTATTCCACTGGGAGCTATACCATCTTCTTAAACCACTCTTTAGCTCAACGAAATAAATTATATTGTATAAACTCTTTGTTACATACCTGAATAAATAATAAATAAATAAATATAAACAAATAATAAATTAAATATTAATAACTAAATGTAAGGAAGAGACACCTTATGAAAGGTTATGTCTCATGACCAAGGAAAGTGTGGGTATTTATACAAGCCTCCCTTTCATTGTAATATCATATTTCATCAATATGGTATTTTCTTTATCACAATGTGGGCTATCGAATATCTGTGGGAATTTTAGAATTATTATGGGTGTTAAAGAAGTTTTTATGCTTGATTGGTATCAGAGCCAGCCCTTCCTCAGGATTGTGCTCATTTCGGATTTTAGCCAAAGTTTCAGATTTTTTCTGGTATTTTTTAGAGATTCTCTGAGTTCAAAGGTCTTTGATCTTACTAAAATACATAAAAATAAAATAAAAATAAAAGAGAAGTTAAAACAAAGGCGAGAAAAAGAAGAAAGGGGAAAACTAAAAGAAAAAAAGAAAAGAAAAAACTAATTGTATTATGACACCACACTTGTTTTTTTTAATAAAAAAACCAGTATATTAATAAAAATAGGTTTTGTGATAGAGTGGAGGAAAAATAATTAAATAATCGAGTAAATGATCAATCATATTTTTAGGATTAAAGTGATTTACAAGTCTATTTAAGACTAAAATATTTATTTTTTATAAAATTAATCCCCAGGATTTGAACTTGGGTGGGGAGGGTAGCATTCCTTCTTCCCATCCACCCAATCTACATTTAATATACAAGAAGTCTTAAAGGGAAAACATTAATTATTGAAGAGTGTAGTATACTATACAATATAAAAATTGTCTTTCTTTGATATAACTTGGGATAAGAATCATAACAAAATGGATTCTCATTACAAAAAACAAGGAAGATTGCCACAAACTTTAAAAAAACATGCACACCGCATATTAAAAACGTATGGACATATTCAAGAGAAGTCTGTGTGCATCGCTATTTTCCATACAACCAAGAAGAATTGTATAAACATTGACCTAGAAAACCAATTAATGTTTTAATAATCAGATATAATTGACAATAACACGATTCTTTTTTATGAGAAATATGAGCTTAATAACCTACAACTATTGATTGCTGATTACAAAGTCCTAACTCAATTCAGTATTGTTTCTGTGGTATCATTGGATCAAGACAAGGTTGATATAATTCTAGGGTCTCCTTGGTTAGATACATTGGGTACCTTCATGTTCAACAGAAGGAAATCATTTTTGACATTTCCTTACAAAAAGAAGAATGTCACATTCTAGGATGTTACACTGAAGTCAAGTTGAAGAGTTGTGTTGACTAAAGACTTCAAAGAATTCTCGAAAGTGCTTTCTTAAGAAGATACAAAATCAATACAGAAGATGCAAAAAGAATTTGATAAAGTCACCATGGACAAAGTAGAAGAAACCTATTGTCTAAGAGATCATAATCAAAAGTTTCTTCTTCAAATCAATAAGGATAAGGATAAGGAACAATAAAATCAAAGGGTAGAAGAGGAGAATCAAGATCTTTATAAGAAACTATTATAAAATATCGAAAAGAATGGTCACCTTAAGAAGAGTAAACAAGATCTAATAGATCAAATTCATAAGCTTAAAGAGGATGAGAAATTGCAAGAGAAATGACCAGGAACCTTAAGAATGATAAATATTTGTTGGAAGAAGAAGAAAAAAAAATCAATCCTCATCATAGTTTAAAAATATGTCAATCCAACAGAAAAGCGAACAATCAAAACTTCGTATCATCGCCCCAATTATAAAAGTAATTTTGACCAACAATGGAGTCAAAATGAACATAAACAAGGAAGTTATGATTTCATATGTGGAAGAACACAAAATATACAACCTAAACAGAAAATAAGAATATTTATCCAACAAAGTGACCAACAATTAGCTTTGATTAAGGTAAATCTTAGATGGATCACTTCCCAGAAAATGCAACGTTTTAGTCTAGGGATTTGAAAATTATATCACCATGTTTCATCCTATGTCGGAGTTACAATTCCATTGAGACACGAAGAGATGTTACGAACAAATATAACTGATAAGTCCTTCACTAAAACAAAGTTTGGAAGACAAAGATTCCCTTAAGGGGAAGACAATGTTCCATACCTAAATAAATAATAAATAAATAAATGTAAACAAATAATAAATCAAATATTAATAACTAAATATAAGGAAGAGACACCTTATGAAAGGTTATGTCTCCTCACCAAGGAAACCCCTCTGTGCATATTTATACAAGCCTCCCTTTCATTGTAATACCATCTTTCATCAATATATATTTTTTTTTATCACAGTGTGGGCTGTCGAATGTTTGTGGGAATTTTAGAATTATTGGGAGTGTTAAACAAGTTTTTACACTTCACTCTTATGTTTGCATAATTTTCCTAGTATCCCAAACCTTATGTTATAAACTTTCCCTCCCGAATGCACTTGCTCCAAATCCAAAACAAGACATGGTTTTCGAATCAGTGGATGGCTTTTAGGGGAAACAAAAAATTTGTTTACCAATTTTCATCTATTTGGAGAAATTGTTTTTTAATTTCATTTTATGAAAATCACAAAAAATTAAATCCAAAATTCAAGATCATGTAAAAGCAAGACATGGTATTCAAAATTACTGGATGGTTTGAACAAAGAAATAAAAATTGTTTATGTTGAGAATTTTCATTTATTTTGGAAGTTGTTTTTGAATTTCATTTTATGAGATTCATAAACAATTAGACTCAAAATTCAAAACTAAAGAAACAAAACAAGGCATGGATTTCTAAAATGGTGGATGGTTTTGGAATTTCATTTATGAAATTCATAAAACCAAAATGTGGAAAAGTTTTTAGAACACATTGAACAGGTTTTTCCATAGTTGGAAACTATGCATGTTTTGTGCCAAATCAGGGTAGTGGATTATCAATCCTTGAGCACAGGTGTCAGAGCATTCAGTTTTCAGAGCGAGAAAGCAGTTAGAGGATAAAATCTCAATATTCCTTGCCACATTTTAAGCAAGACATTTTAATTCCAACAACTCCAACATGCGATGAGTCAAAATTTCTAGACAAATGTAGCAATCATGTCTCTATTCATGGCACAAAATTATCTTGATGGATTCAAAATAACAACCACAATGATTGCAAAGCATCTAAATAAACATTCTTCGAGCATTTTAAGAACTTCAAGAGCACAATTAGCAGGGCACAGTAAAAAACTCGAATGACTTGGCATCCTTTCAATATTTATTGTAACTTAATTATATTTTTGGTATATCGATGAGATTTGTGTCCTAGAAGATAGGAATAGTTTGTTAAAGTTAATTGACCAATGTAGTTATATATGCCTATTTTTAGCATGTAGGTAGTTAACATCTGAATGAGCTTTGATGTATTTAAGCAACATTTTGCAATGTATTGAGGGTTGGAACCCGTGAGAAAGAGCTAAATTTTATAAGGGAGCTTCAAGATTAATAAATATTTCAGAGCCAAGCAGGTTTTCTTCTAGATATTCTTATGTTATTTATTTTACACTTTGTACTTTCTTTCCTTCATGTGAATGTGTTTCATGTTTACCTTTCCATTTTGTTATCTTTTCATGCTTGAATAAGTGTATATTGGGTTAGAATTCATAATCTTATGCTACGATCCTTTGATTTCAAGCATTCACAAACCTTTTTCAACCAAAGTTAATATTGGATTCATGTTTAGATGCCCATATTAATGGATTGTTTCTTACTCTTCCTTATCTCTAGACAACCAATATTTTTCCTATAAAAGAGTAGTTACCATACCTTTGTTAAGAACTCCATTGCAAAGCACTTCCATTACTTGTTTTTCATATTTGACTCCATGCCCAATGACCACCTGTTTCAGGCATTGTTACTATTAAATTTCATTTCATTCAAAATATATCTGGCCTTTTAGTTTAATTTTTGAGAGATCCCTCTCTAGAAGGAAATAAGCTTGCTTTCCTCCTAAACATTGGTTTTGTGGTTACCTTTCCATTATCCTTTCACAATCGGCAGTAACTTCTGAGTGCTAACATCTTAGCACCATTGCGGAGGATCAAATGTGAAATATTCCCTCGGAGAAATGACAAAGATGAAAGATCATTACTAAAGGTGAATAGTAGTCAGACACAAAGAAGTTTGTGTATCATTCACCAGGTGATTCCACTGTCAGCAAGATCCAGAAATCAAAGTTTCACTGGCGACTCCACTATCTCAAGATGGATTTACAATATGTAAGGTAAGCTCCTATGAAGCATTCACATATTTCAGGTTTTCCAAGTTGAATGCCTTGTATAGATTGGAAAACATATGTTCCCAAATTTAAAGATGAGGAAGGAGATGATGTTGCATTACATTTGATTAAGTTTCATATGCATTCACATAAGATAAATGTTAAATGGAATGAATATTCCTTGATGAAGATGTTCATGGCCACTTTGGAAGGAAAGGAAAGATCATGGTATGGAAGTTTTCCAACTACTAGTTTGTATTCCTTGGAATATTTTCATTCAACATTCTATGAAAACTATAAGGAAAGTCACCCATCTTTATCATTATTTGAAAACTATTTTCAAGTAGTTTTTGAAAATTTTATGCAACACATGGAAGATGATTATGGCGATGAAGAATTAATGAATGAAGAAATTAAAGAGTTTTATGAGGATTATTTTCAGCATCGAGAGGGAATGTTAGAGGGTAGTTGTCAATATATTCAAGAAAATTTCCAACAAACAGTTACTCTCTCTTTGGATGAAAATGAAATAGATCAGCATCTTGATGTAGAAATTCATGTTCCTTTCCTTGAGTTCGATGAAGATATTCAGATTTTAAATGATTAAGATAAGGATGAGGATAGTTAATCAAATTTATTTTCAGACCATTTATTTTCTGAAACTTTATTTCAAAATAAAGTGTGTCAAAATCAGATTTTTGAAGCTGAATATATGGAAAATCAAAGGAGTAAGTCAACGAACGTTTTAAAGTTTCAAGAAAACAACACACTGGTATATGACACTTTTCAAACAAATCCATAGGAAGATAGTAAGGATGATAACAGGCTACAAGCTCAACAAAATGTTAATCATGAGTTGCAAGAAAATATTGAAAAGGCAGTTGTCGAATTGCATCATTTTGAACAGGAATATGTTACTAGTCAAAATACCTCTCTTGAGAAAATAAATTCAAAATTGTTTGATTGTCAAAAGGATATTCCTCATATTCAAAGGGTGGCTATTGCATTTGAAGTTTTACAAGAATGTACAAAGATTTTTTCTGCTATGGATGATATGAAAGGCAAACATATGGCTTCTACTCCATTGGAAAATGATATTCATTTTAATGAAATGGAAAAACAACCAACAAATAAGAATGAAATAAGCCTAATTATTTTTTATGAATATTAACAAGAAGTCATTCTTCATTGTCTTGAAGACCCTTTTGCAAGTATGTTGCAATCACTAGAGAAGCAGAACTTTGCATAATTCGTGAACTGTGGGTATGAATTTTTGTTATATGTTGATTCATCATATCCTAAATTTCTATTTATGTCTAGAGAAGCTGAATGTGAGCTTCAATCAAGTGGTCATTTGCTTGATTGGGTGCATTGGATCTTTTTTATCACATGATTTTGAAGTTGTTTCAACATCTTAGAGTAGGAGTATTTGCAATAAGCTTGAACACCAAGCATATTTCTCAATTTGATTTGGAGTTTTAGTTTGATTTTAGTAGTGAGTAGTTTGGTTTTATTTTGAATTTCCAGCTTGTACAAAGGGTGCAATAGTTTTGGTTTGGTTTTCAGCATTTTATTTTTAGTACAACTTCGTTTGTAGTTTGGGTTTCAATAAGGTTTCAAAGTTTTTAGAGTTTGGAACAAGTTACATATTAAGGTTTTGGAATAGTTCAATGTAATGGAACTAGTTTGTGGGTTCTTTGCTACCTCAAAGGGAGGATAACTTCCCCATTTGGAGCTACTTGTTAGCACTATTTTGGTTAATAGGTAGAAAGAAGGGGATTACAGAGAAATAAAGATCTTTTATGTGAAAATTTTGGTAACATGACCAAGGGGTTATAAAATGGATGATTGAATCGCACACCAAGGTTTGTATTTACTCATAAAACCATAGGTTAAAGTTTGAAGGTGGCTAAAAATAAAGAAAAAAAACACTTGTGGTATGCAACAACATTTTTCGACGATCCAGATTTTCGAGAGGGAAGTTCTATAGTGGGTAGTGGATCTGTTGTTTAAAGTTGCAAGGAAAAAGTAAAGTTGGTGATCAATGCAAAGGTTTAATGGTCCATTTAGATCTATGGTGGAGGAAAAAGGTGGATGAGATCAAAGATGGATATGGAATCTATTATGACAAGATGCACGACAAAAGATGTATTTGGAATAGGAAGAAAGTTTAAATTTTATCCTTAATCAATGGTGAAGATGAAGGATGTACAAGATAAATGGAGGAGATGGGGTCCATTGGGAGAACATGTATTACCAATAACAAATTGAGGATCAATAGAACTATTAAAGACCACCCTTGATCAATGATCAATATAACAGATGGATGATATTGACGGTTGTTAAGTGATCCTCTTGGAGAAGTTGCACACTAATTTGAAAATCAAAGGATGGGATAACAACAGAGAGAAAAGGATCAATGTTTATAATGGGACCTAAGGATATGACCAAGAGATAATGGAGAAATTTTCTATATTTAGCTGAGCAAATTAGTGAATTGGTAGAGCTCCTAAATCTGGCCAAGGGACAAAATAATGGTGGAACCTCCAAATTTACCCAAGCATTTATTAAAAACATGAAAATGGTTTATTATTAATATAAATGTTTTATATATTTATATTAATATTTAAATCCAAAGTGATATGGTTTGGCACAAATCTCTAAAGACATCATATTAAATTTTGGAAAGGACTAAAGTTTGGATGAGCGGCCACCATTTACTCTGCAAGTAGCTCGATGGGTAATTTTTTGAAGTGGTAGCATAATTTTACCATGGTTTTACTTTTTACTATGTGTCACTCCTATGTTTATTCTGCTTGGACCTATAACATCTTCTCCACCCGCTGTTCAGCTCATCTAAATAAAGTATATTGTATAAACTCTTATGTCCACGAAATTTTCCTAATATCCCAAACCTTATGTTATAAAATTTCCCTCCCTAATGAACTTGCTCCAAATCCAAAATAAGACATGGTTTTTGAACTAGTGGATAGTATTTAAGGGAAACAAAAAAATTGTTTACCAATTTTCGTTGATTTGGAGAAATTGCTTTTGAATTTCATTTTATGAAATTCATAAATAATAAATTTCAAAATTCAAGATGAGGGAAAAAGAAGACATGGTATTCACAATCAATGGGTGGTTTCCACAAAGAAATGAAAATTGTTTATGAATTTTCATTTATTTTGGGAAATTGGTTTTGAATTTCATTTTATGAGATTCATAAACAATTAGATTCAAAATGAAAAAATAAAGAAGCAAAACAAGGCATGGTTTTCTAAAATGGTGGATGGTTTTTGAATTTAATTTACGAAATTCATAAAACCAAAATGTGGAAAAGTTTTTAGAACAGTTTGAACAAGGTTTTCCAAACTTGGAATTTAAACATGTTTTGTGCAAAATCGGGGTTGTGGATTATCAATCCTTTAGCATAGGTGTCAGAGCATTCCATTTTCAGAGCAGTAAAGCATTTAGAGGATAAAAGCTCAAGATTTATTGTGACATTTTAAGAAAACAATTTTAATTCCAGCATCTCCAACATTTGACAAGTCATAAGTTTAGGACAGCTGTAGTAATCATATTTATATTCATGGCATAAAATCAACTTGATGGCTTCAAAATAACAACCAGAATGATAGTAAAGCATCTAAAGCAACATTTTTGGAGCATTTTCAGGACTTCGAGAACATAATCAGCAAGGCACAGTCAACAACTCGAATCACTTGGCATCCTTTCTAGATTTATTGCAACTTAATTATATTTTTGGTTAATAGATTAGATTTGTGTCCTAGAATATAGGAATAGTTTGTTAAATTTAATTGACAAATGTAATAAGGAAATTACATATGACTATTTTTAGCATGTAGGTATTTAGCATCTCAAGGAGCTTTGATGTATTTAAGAAACATTTTTCAATGTATTGAGGGTTGGAACCTGTGAGCAAAAGATGAATTTTGTCAGAGAGATTTAGGATTAATACATATTTGAGAGCCAAGGAGGTTTTCTATCAAATATTATTTTCATATTTATTTTACAGTATGTGCTTTCTTTCCTTCATGTGAATGTGTTTCATGTTTACCTTTCCATTTTGTTATCTTTTCATGCTTGAATAAGTGTATATTGGTTTAGAATTCATAATATTATGCTCTCATCCTCTAATTTCAAGCATTCAAAAACCTTTTTCCACTAATGTTAATATTGGATTCGTATTTAGATGCCCATATTAATGGATTTTTTCTTACTCTTCCTTATCACCAGACAACCAACATTTTGATTGTAAAAAACTAGCTACCCTACCTCTTTTAAGAACTCCATTGCAAAGCAATGTCATTTCTTATTTTTCATATTTGACTCCATGCGCAATGGCCCCCTATTTCATCCATTCCTACTATTAAATTTCATTTCTTTCAAAATATATATGACCTTTGAGTTTAGCTATTGAGAGATCCCTCTCTGGAAAGAAAGAATCTAGTTTTCCTCCTAAAGATTGGTTTTGTGGTTACCTTGGGATTATCCTTTCACAACTGGGGGTAAATTCTGAGTGCTAACAATAGGTGCTTTTTCATGTAGCTAGAGAGAAATCTACACTACAATTTTGGTGAATCCATTGGCTCTACCCTCTTGGATCTCTATTTTCGTAGGTGTTTTTACTAGTTTCTTCTACTTGGGTACCCTCATTAATCCAAGATATGACCCCATTTTGGAAGATTGAAAGCAGTCCCTTCGTAGTGTTTTCCCCCAGGCCCTAACTGAAGTTTTTTCACATAAAACTTTTAGTCTTGGTTGGATCACACATTCTCAGTAGAAAGGTGCGACCCATGTCACACCTTTTTTCCTGATAAGCGCAACCTAGGTCGCATATTTTTCCCCAATAAGCACGATATGAACCCAAAAACCATATCACATTTGTTGAGCCTTCCATAACAAACCAAGTCACTTATGTTTCCCTATTTGGTGTGCTTTGTTGCACAAAAACACCTGTTGATTGCTGGTTGTGTTTTTGGTTGTTTTTTCGTCTTGATCGTGACTTTTTTCAGTCTTGTGCGACTCTGACTACATCAGTTCTACTGATAGGTGTGACTATCAGTTTTCCATATATTTGAGGCGTTTTAGACCCATTATAGACCCCCTATATGTGTTTTTCCCTTTCCTCACTTTGGTTTTCCATATCTAATTTCCTACATCCCCTTGGTGTGTTTTGCAGTCACTCTTTGCTTGTATGTCGGCCTATCTTGGTTGAACTTGGTAGTTGAGGACTCTCATGTGTTTCCTACACCCTATAGAGTTCCTAGTGTTCTTATTTTCTTACATATGTTCTTTTATATGGGAGAATTAGTTTTTACGTGTTGAAAAGCATTTACTTTCAGTATTGTTATTTATTTTTCAGCATTTGGATCTCTTGAAAAGAGTGTTGGATTTGAGAGATCACACTCCACTTGTGCACACATCTCAAACCTTAAAATAAATTCTTGGTCCGTGACCCCAAGATGAACTTAAAATTTATCTTAACTCAACCAACATTGTAACTTCATTTGAGGACCAAAACAATATTGAGTTAAGTTAGGACAGCGGGGATAGGAATCCAAACAACATCCCTTTGTCACTTACATATGAGACATTGTTGTTTTCTTCTAGGGAACCAAAATACTCTAGTATTTTTTGACACGATCACAATGAATTTATTAGGGGGGCCTCCCACTCTGTGGGCTATCCATAAAGAAGGAGTTCTGTAAGTCATGGCGGAATACCACGGTCCATTCTGTACCAAAGGATAACCCTACATAGTCCTGCTTGTGCATGTCGAGGACCAAAAGGATAAAGTGCCAGGAAACCATCCCAAATGTCTCATGAATGAGGTAGCCTAGTTTCTAGTGTTTTAGGGATATTTTACTTGAGGTCCCTCTTGGTAGTGGGATTCTCTTAGCCTTTGGTTCTTCCATTTCGAATTGTTGGACTATGGATTTCATCACCCAGTAGAGGATATGATTTTTCAGGGTCTTCCATATTGTAGCTAGGAGCTTGGTTTCACTTATACCCCATAGGTTAGTGCACCATTTTATTCATAGGTAGTGTTTCTTGTTCGATTTCTGGCTGCGTTGTTGTAGACTCACCTAGTATGACACATTGTTGCAGTTTGATTTTAGAGATTCATGTTTGGATTGTGTGCCACCATTTATCGACTCTCCTTCTACACACTTGGCTATAGTTGGATTTTGGAGCTTGTGTTTCCCACCCTCAAGCCTTAATTCATCATATAGCACACCATCATGTCAACATTTCTCACCCATGCTACTCCCATATACTTAGGGGGAACACCCCTATGTTTGGTTCCTTGAATTTCCATTGTCAGAGCCATATTTGAGGTTGTTCACCACCATAAGAGACATAAACTACATCTGATTCATAATCAGATTCCTATCAATCCAAACCTACCTTGTTCACTACCCCATATATCCCCATGGCTAGTGCACCTTCCAACCCCTACAAAGGGATGATTTTGGTAATGGACCTCAGAACTCTCCACCCATCATAGAAGGTGTCCCTTCTACTGGACCTATAGGCCTTAGTCCTAGTGGTCCCCTCACAACCACACACACTATTTCTTGTTATCCACCCATTAGTGGTGGCCCTACTCTAGATACCATGGTTTACACCATTCCTACATTCATGCATGAGGGAAATGGCCCATCTATCGAAATTTTGGCTATTCACACCATTCCAGTGACTACTTCTGTTGTCAGAAGTCAACCCTACCAACCCCAATTTTCCCATGGTAACTACATGCTAGTCATCCCCAACACCATTTTTGGCCCTCCCAGAACTTGTGGAAATTTAACCCAAGAGATAGAACAATTACACTCACAAAATTGTTAATCAAACATGCAAAATTCACACCAAAGGAGACTGAAATAGGAGCATAACACTGATATGTATTCAATAAGTGTACAATATCCAACCTTGTGAAGTAATAGTCTTCTGCAATATATCATTACATGAGATAATTGAATGCATAAAGATCCCATTCGAAATAGTAAAAAAGTAGGCTTAAATATAGTCAAATCCCCCATAGGTGCATAAAGCAGTTTGCAAATCTATGAAGATGTTCATGAATTTTCTAATCCAAGTGGGAAAGATAAAGAGGGATGGAAAGACAAATCATGGATGCTTTTATTTGGATAAAAGGAAGGAGGATGATGTGGGAAAAAAACATGTCAACTACACCTAGTCTAGCTTTTCCTTTTTCCTTAAATCAGAATAAAACAAGGCATCTTTTCAGAAAAAGCAGATATGTGCTTTGGAGGATCTAGAATAAAGTAGACATGTTAAATTTGGTTTCCAGGATGTTTCCCAAGTGCTCCATGACTCATTTTTAGCATGTGTTGACTTCTAGGACTTGTAGAAGGCAACTAGAATAGAATGGAATCTAGGAACCTAGGTAATAATACAAAAATAATTAAAATTAATGTCTAAGGTAGGTAACTATGGGTTGATTATTATAACACCCCCCCTTAGGACTAAATTTATGAGTAAATATCATAAAAATATAGGGCCTAGCAACAAGGCTTAGTCACCCTTTACATACTGCTTGTCCATTCAACCAAGGAAAGAGGCAAAAACCTAGTCGGAAAATCCTCCCTTAAACTTGGATAGGAAAAACAAAATTTTTGGAAATATTGTCATCAATCATGCTTCACAGCATGATCAGTAATCCCTAGTAGTGATTTGAGATTGCTAAAGGTCTTCTCACAAAAAAATTTGGTGAATATGTCTGCTACTTTTTCTGAAGATGCACAGAAAAGTAGATCAATGGTGCCATCATGCACAAGCTGTCTGATGTGATGCGTATGGATCTCAATGTGCTTGGTTCCCTATCTCTGAACTAGAGAATTGCATACTTCAATGGTGCTCTGATTATCATAGTATATAATAGTTGAAAACTATGATTCGAAACCACATTCTCAAAGTATCCCCTGCAACCACAAACATTCTAGCCCAAGCCTTTGAGCCAAAAATATTGAAATGGGTCAAATGTGTTTTGCTCCCACTCCAAGATTCAAAAGGATTCATACCATCAAGTTTCTTATGAGGTACCCTATTCTGGATGTAGGATGCATAGTTTATAGCCTCTACCCAAAACTTTGGTGGCGAATTCATAGCCTCCATCATGCAAGTTTCCATCTCCTTCAGTGATCTGTTCTTTCTCTCAGCAACACCATTTTGTTGTGGTGTGTAAGGGATTGAATGCTGCATATGAATACCTACATCTTTACAATAATGAATGAACTCAAACTTGACATACTCACCACCATTGTCAGATCTAAGGATATTGAGTTTCCTCCCATACTGGTTTTGAACCAAAGCTCTAAAGACTTTGAAGAGATCAAAAACTTCAGACTTATGCTTTAGGAAGTAAACCCAACAATACCTGGAAAATTCATCTATGAAGGTTAGTGCATATTTGTCTTGACTCATGGACATATGAGGAAATGGACCAGAAATTTCATTGTGGATCAACTCAAGAGGTGCAAAGATTCTCTCATGACTAGCTTTCTCATACTTATGCTTTGGGTGTTTTCCTAGGATACAACCTTGATAGACTCCGTTAGAAAACTTGATCTTTGGTAACCCTATGACCATATCTGTTATCTACCAAAATAAATTTACTTTGATAGTATGAAGAATTTAACTCATGCGATGAAGGATATGAATATCACTGATAGTTTGAAATCCTCTATTTTTTTATTTGGGTAAAAATTTCACAAGTTGTAGATTTCGGTGGCTTGGGTGAGGATCAGAACATCTCATTAGCCATTGAAAGTTGGAAGATAAATAACAGGTGAAAAACCCCTTCAGTGGTTAGGCATAGTGCTAAATTTTTTACTGCCATCGGAACATTTTTAAATAGTGATTAGAGGTGTAGTCCTTTATTACGCTGACGTTTCGGAGTTTTAGTCGGCTACAGCACCGCCACTGCGGAGAATCTAGTGGTTTAAAGTTTCGACGAGCTAGTGATGGAAAGCGTCGATACATTCAGGCTTGGAGAGCTGATGGGCTAGAGAAAAGATTTTTTGATTTCCGATGAAGAAATTGTCACGAAGTTAGTTAGTTGAGGCATCAACATTGTAGCGACGTTCAGATAAGAAGTTCTGACACATTAGTGAGTACAACTTCCGATCACCGACAAGCTAGCAGTTGAAAGCTCCGATACGTTTAGTCTTGGGGTTTTTATCTTCGATGCCGATAAGATTAGTCATTTGAGGCATCGAAACTACAGTAGCATTGAGGCTTGGGGTGTCGATGGTTAGAGGTCATATCTTTCGATTGACGACCAGGTAGAAAATTCTAGCAGATTAAACAAGAAAGGTCACTTCAGTTAACCACCGAGACACTAGCTGTTGGTGGTAATTTCACATTGAACCAGTAGTGGTGATTATCGATGACTACTGTAGTTATTTAGTATTCGCTCAGTGAACTAGATTTTCATAATAGATAGAAAAATAATTAGCTAGGGTTTTAAACCCTAATCTAAAAAACTACCACTTCTGAGTATTTTTTGTGAAACAGATCGAAGTTTCAAGATCTGTCATTTTTTGTAGAAGGCTATAAAGCCCATGATTGATTTTATAATAAAGGTTCAACTTCAGGGATTTATGATCCAATAATTCTTTCAATATTCTCATTTTACTTATTCATGATATAATCTCTTTTGTTGTGATCTGTTGAACCATCATCTCTTTCTTTACTGTATTTATGCATGAATGTGTATTTAGGTCATTTTCAGATTGATTAAAAGGATGATAGCTGTCATCCTATTGGTTTATTAGTGCTATTTGATTTATAAATACCATCCTCATCAAGATTTAGCCATTTATATGCATGTCTTTTGTATGTTATTCTGCCAGCATGGTGAGTTCTCCATCCCTGCACCTTATTGTTGAATTTCTGAGCAATTGCAACTAAAAGCCTTGTAAACAAGTGAGTTTCATGCATGTATTGAGAGTGGGAGGTTATATAGGTCACCTGACTTGATCCATATCAGAAAACCCTAAAAACATTTTAAGTTACCAGGAATCCTCGAGCTACAACCTAGAGGAGTTTCCTGGAGTGATAACAAACTGGCGTCATTGTCGGGGAGAGGATATTGAAGCTCAGCTTCCCCGGGAGACAGCATAGATCCATGCTTTGATGATAGAAAAAGCTTGGATATTATTATGGTTGTAATCATCTATCTGGTGACTCCATTTATATAAGGTGGATTCAAGAATACCAAGTAACAGATCAGACCCAAAGGGGCCACCAATGACACCTGTTTCAGATCCAGAAGAGATTCTAAGAGAAGCTAGGGTTTCACTAAGAAAGGCCTCTAGAGCTGCAAGGGGAGCTACATTAGGTATTTCCAGAGGTATTTTTGTTGTTATATCAAATAGACCTCCATTTCAATCCTCTTATGATGAAGCATCTAGCTATTAGAAGTTTATAAGTAAATCAAAATTTTTTAGGGTTGAGGAATCTTCAAGCACTACTGCTTATGAAGATCTCATCCCTGGCGACTCCATTGAAGAACTGTGGCTCTACGAAGGGCTCATACCAGAGAAAATCAAGAGAGGCCACCAGCAACACCTATTGCAGACCCATAGAATATCATCAGAAGAAAACCTAGCCCTGTTGCTAGGGCAAATTTACAAAGACTTCTATTTCCCTGATCCATTCGAATTTAATAAATCTCCACTGGGGAGGACCCAGTTGATAAAAAATGAAGAGGATGAATTCAAAATCCGAGTACCAGTTCAGCAGTTTACTTTATGAACTACTATTATTTTTTTATCAGCTCCTTTATACTTTTCCCTTCACATGTTAAAAGAATTATCTTATGTTTTATATATTCTGAAGATTATCATCCATCTTTTATAAATCCATCTATAGAACAATATTTGTAGCCTTCTTGTATTGTAGAAGGTGAATTAGTCTGCATGCCACAACTCATCTATGAAAATGACCAATGTACCCAAAATCCTTCTAAATTTGATCAGCCATGTAACCTTGGAGAAACCAAGACTAATTCAAAACCTATGCAAAGCTCAACACTCGTTTCCATAACCGTTGAACCTTGTCAGTAGATTGTTATCCCTCATGATCATCCCACAGCCTTTCAAATCAAAATTAGGATGAAGATGTTTAAGCCATTAAAAATTCCCTCTTGGATTCATCCTTATCCTCTTGGTTGTTATGAATATCTCCCTAAGTTTTCCAGAGAGAATCAAGCTTCAACGGAAAGACACTTGGAATCTTTCGAAGATTTTATGGAACATTTTCAGATTGTTCATGATTATGTAATCATGAGATTTTTCTCTAAATAGTTGATTAGAGATGCTACTATATGGTTCAAGAATTTAAAAGCTTACTTTATTGGCTCTTGGACAAAATTCACTGATGCATTTTCGAAGCATTGGGGTGAGAACAAATCTCTTGATTTGTATCTCGTTGATTTCTATGCTCTGAAGAGAGAGGAAGATGAAACTTTGCCTATCTTCAATCAAAGATTCTACAACACTTATCATGCTATGCCTTTGGAGATCCAGCCGTCCACAGAGACAGCTGCCATTATATATTATGTGATGGGACTACATTCAAAACTTGCCCTTCTTCTACTAGAAAGGAAATCTTCATCTTTAAGCATTCTATTTGAAGATGGTTTAAAGGTGGAAGAAAACATTTGTGCTTCAAGGAAAATCCCAGAGCAGTTTAATTTTGAAAACCATCATTTACCTGAGCCAGATAGACATCAGTATGAGTCATATTTTGGACAGGAAGATTATGAGTCTGAAGCATATTTGAAACAGCAGCAAGCATGTGAGCTCCTTTCAGATTTAGAATTAGATTCTTCAGTGTTTGCAAAGTACTCCCAAGATAGGTATGAATCTGGATTTTATGATCAGTTTGCAAAATAGGAGGAGCCTATGATAACTGATGATTGTATAGGCAATTATATGTTTTCAACTGATCTTTATTCATATGATGTAAAGCCTGTTTTATCGTCCTATTGTGAGCACTATTCTCAAAAGGGAATTTTAATGATTGATGATCAAGATCTGATCATAAGAGAACAAGAAGGTTCATATCATCTTTTGAGCTTTCATTTTGATCCGACAAAGGTTGAGCAGTCCACATTCAACATTGATAGCAGCATAAAAAGGTATTTCCTGTTGGTTTTTATGACCCTATTGCTAACTATCTGGAACTTACGAGTAGCATAGATATCAAAATAATTTTGTCAAATGATAGCTGGTTCTGTCACCCTTCAAAACTACATTGCTGCATGGTAGGGTTTCATTTATTTTTTGGGTCAAGATCAGGGATAAGTTCAGCAGATCAACTTCTGACCTGGCTTCACTGGAAGCATGATGTCACATGATAAGAAGGATCTACTGATTAGAATTAGGAGTAGGAGTAGATAGGAAAATAATATCTTAATATGAGTAGCTAGGTCATTTTCAGTTGTTTTCATGAATAAGCAAAGTAGGCTACAGGAAGGGTGCATCAGATCAGTTATAGAAGACAAATGACTCCATGCCCAATGGAACACTAGAAGATAGCTTTAATTATTCTTTTTCAGGAAATGAATTTTGGTATGGGGTTCTTGGGACCTCACATGGAGGTTCCCATCCCTAAGTAGGAGCTAGATGTTGTCTCCCAAAATAAATTTATTTTGATAGTATGAAAAATTTAGCTCATGTGATGAAGGATATGAATATCACTGACAGTTTGAAAGCATATATTTTTTGATTTGGGTAAAAATTTCACTAGTTGTAGCTTTTTGTGTGCTTGGGTGAGGATCAAAACATCTCATCAGCCACTGAAAGTTGGAAGATAAATAATAGGTGGAAAACCCCTTCGGCGGTTAGGTCTATTGATAATATTTTTTTACTACCATCGGAACATTTTTAAACAGTGGTCGGAGGTGTAGTCCTTTATTACACCAATGTTTCAAAGTTTTAGTCGGCTACGGTGCCTCCACTACGGAGAATCTAGTGGTTTAAAGTTTCGACGAGCTAGTGATGGAAAGCGTCGATATATTCAGGCTTGGAGCATCGATGGGATAGAGAAAAGAGTTTTCGATTGTCGATGAAGAAACTGTTGCGACGTTAGTTAGTTGAGGCACCGACACTGCGGCGGCGTTCAGATAAGAAGTTTCGACACATTAGTGAGTATAGATTTCGATCACTGACAAGATAGCGGTTGAAAGCTCTGATACATTCATTCTTGGGGTTCCGATCGCTGATGCTGAGAAGATTAGTCATTTGAGGTGCCGACACTGCAGTAGAATTGAGGCTTGTGGTGCCGATGGTTAGAGGTTAGAGCTTCTGATCAGTGACCACGGCAACAAGGTAGAGAATTCTGGTGAATTAAACAAGAAAGGTCACTTCAGTTAACCACCGAGACACTGGCTGTTGGTGGTAATTTCACATTGAACTAGCAGTGGCGATTATCAGTGACTACTACAGTTATTTAGTATTCTCTCAGTCAACTATATCTTCATAATAGATAGACAAATAGTTGGCTAGGGTTTTAAACCCTAACATGAA
Organism: Pseudotsuga menziesii; assembly: GCA_001517045.1. Taxonomy (NCBI): domain Eukaryota; kingdom Viridiplantae; phylum Streptophyta; class Pinopsida; order Pinales; family Pinaceae; genus Pseudotsuga; species Pseudotsuga menziesii. The sequence continues at coordinate 526,002 of LPNX011083178.1, forward strand.
AAACTATCACTTGTGAGTATTTTTTGTGAAAAGAGATTGAAGTTTCAATATCTGTCATTTTTTGTAGAAGGCTATAAATCCCATGATTGATTTTATAATAAAGGTTCAACTTTGGGGATTTATGAGCCAATAATGCTTTCAAGCTTCTCATTTTACTTATTCATGATATAATCTCTTTTGTTGTGATCTGTTCAGCCATCATCTCTTTCTTTACTGTATTTATGCCTAAATGTGTATTTAGGTCATTTTCAGATTGATTAAAAAGCTGATAGTTGTCATCCTATTGGTTTATTAGTGCTATTTGATTTATAAATACCATCCTCATCAAGATTTAGCAATTTATATGCATGTGTTTTGTATGTAAGTCTGCCAGCCTGGTGAGTTCTCCATCCCTGCACCTTATTGTCGAATTTCGAAGCAATTGCAACTAAAATCCTTGTAAACGAATGAGTTTCATGCATGTCTTGAGAGTGGGAGGTTATATAGGTCACTTGATTTTATCCATATCAGAAAACACTAAATTTTTTTTAATTTACCATGCATCCTCGAGCTACAACCTAGAGGAGTTTCCTAGAGTGATAACAATATCTTTTTCACTCAAATCATAAATATACTTGTAGTTAAGATCGCCAAATATTTCATGCCAAATATTTCTTGCTTCATTAGCATGAATCAGAAGAGTAGAGGGGTTTTAGTAGGGTATAAAATGTGAAAGCTTGTATACCTTCAAAGTGTGATCTACAACACCTTTTGCTATGACTTTACCATTCAAAATATTAGTGATTTCAACATCATAAGGGGAGAATATGACCTTCTTTGGAGACCCAGTATGAGTCATCTCATACACTGACAAGAGATTAGAGGCAATACCTGGAACATACAACACATTATTGAACTTACCATGGTTAAGATCAATCCTTCCCTTCACCAAACTGTTAGTGAGAGAGTCATATACCAAAACTATTGGTGGACCTTTTGACATGTCAAGAGAGTAGAATGTCTCTTTTGTCGAAACCATATGTCCAGAAGCTCTAGAGTCTATGATGAAGCTAGGTAAGCTTGATGTGCCAGTAACCAAGGCATGTACTCTCTCTTTGTCCTCTGAATTTGATCCTCCTTCCCTCTTCTTTGAGCAATCAGGAAGGGAGAGGTTATTCTTCTCCAGGATTTTGGTCAACATGTCAATTTTGTTTTTCATACAAGAGCTCTCAGGATGATAGCCCTTACTATAGTATGTGCACTTGCTCATTTATCCTTTGTTCTTCTTCCTCTGGGAGTTCTTCTTAGAACCTTGGGCCTCCTCTTGAGACTTGTTCTTGTCTCTCTTTTGCTCAGGTGACTTTTTAGCCTTTTTCTTTCTTTTTGAATCCAGCTTTGAATCTCCAGCAACCAAATCTTGGTCTTTGGAAGGTTTGATGGTGCCCATCGTCACCAACTTATCTTGCTCCTGTGTGAGGGATTCCATCAACTTTGCAAGCTTAGGCATCTTCCAGGCTCAAGCTGTCAACTTGGTGGCATGGAAGGTAAAAAAAAACACTGAATAGTCAGGACCAATCTTAGAAAGTATGGCCAAAACTAGTTTATCTTCCTTCTTTTCGATCCCACATTGTTTCAACTGCAAAATAAGGGCCTTAAACTTGGAAAAGTAGAGGTGCAATGATTCGAAGCTACTGGGACTCAAGGAGATCATCTCATTCTCAATTTGATGTTCTCTCATCTCATCTGTCTTTACAAAAATATCTTATAAATTCTCCCAAAATTCATTAGGTAATGGCAATCCATCAAGATGGAAGAGGAGGTCTCCTGAAATGCTTAGACACAAAAGACCATAGGCCTCATCCCTCCTGTTGTGCCATTTAATTTTATCTGCAGCTGCATTGGGCTCTCCCTCTGTTGCCATAGTTACCTTGTGGAGAGATTTAACTCTCAAAAATATCTCCATCTCAACTTTCCACTCAAATAAATTGAATGGAGTCAAGATGATCTTCTGAGGTTGGTCCATAGATCAGAAACTATGCCCTCCAATCAGCAGAATGCGCTCCCAGTCAATATGTAGAACCTAAAATAGAAATAATGAAGGATATAAATCGATCTACAAATGCTTTGATACCATGTGGAAATTGAACCCAAGAGATAGAACAATTACACTCACAAAATTGCTAATCAAACATGCAAAATTCACACCAAAGGAGATTGAAATTGGAGCATAACAATGATCTGTATTCAATAAGTGTACAATAGCCAAAATTGTGAAGTAATAGGTTTCTGAAATATATCATTACATGAGAGAATCAAATGCATAAATATGCCATTCGAAATAGTAAAAAAGTAGGCTTACTAAATCTAGTCAAATCCCCCATAGGTGCATAAAGCAGTTTCCAAATCTACGAAGATGCTCACGAATTTGATAATTCAAGTGGGAAAGATAAAGTGGTATGGGAAGACAACTCATGCATGATTTTATTTGGAGAAAAGGAAGGAGGATGATGTGGGAAAAAAACAAGTCAACTACACCTAGTCTAGCTTTTCCTTTTTCCTTAAATGAGAATAAAACAAGGAAACTTTTCAGAAAAAGTAGATATGCACTTTGGAGGATCTAGAATAAAGTAGACATGCTAAATTTGGTTTCCAGGATGTTTCCCAAGCACTCCATGACTCATTTTTAGCATGTGTTGACTTCTAGGACTTGTAGAAGGAAACTAGCATAGAATGGAATATAGGAACCTAGGTAATAAGAAAAAAAAAATTAAAATTAATGTCTAAGGTAGGTAAATATGGGTTGATTATTCTAACAGAACTAGTCCAGGTCATAGAATTCCATTCATGCCTACTCTCAACTAGACATATTTGGCAAGGTTAATGAATGACCACATCCGTCATGACCCATTGTGGCCTCCCATGCCTACCAAAATCCCTTTGGACATCCCTAAGTTTGAGGGAAAGGTGAGAAAAGAATCTCAAAACCATATAATTTCCTTCCACTTATAGTGTTCCTCCAGCAATATAGTGGACGATTCTATCTAATTGCGACTATTCCAATGCACACTCACTAGTGTTGCAGTCAAATAGAACATTGACCTGCCCCATGCCACTTATCCTGGTTTTTTCTCTTTAGCCTCGATGATCCTCAAGTACTTCAAGTTTCCTGCCCGTTATGATGAGGACATGGAAATCCTTTTATACTATAGATAGAACACTACTAACCACATCACAGATCAAATCCATGAGTGACATTGTCATTGTAGTTTGTGCAAAATCGAGTTGGATGGAATAATATTCCTTGATTGGTTTCTTAAAACCTTACTCCCAATATCGCCCAGGATGTTGCTTCTGAGCACCCATAGACCGAGGATGAATAAATACTCAAAGCACAAAAGTTTTCCCTTATCTATGCCGAATTGGGTTAACCTGTACAAAATCACACCTTATGCTCCTCGAGATGGTCCTTCATGATGCAATATGCTAGGGGCATCCCATGCTACTGATGGAGTCATTGGATTTGTTACCCAGCATCCTCACCTGTACATGACCTCTCCTTCGATGTCACCTCACTCTGGTAACATCCCTACTGTCGCTAAACCTAGCTACACCCTTTAATTTTCACATACAATGGCTAATCTTAGAGCCACAACTTCATATGCATCTCCTGCACCTATTCCTTATGTTCATGGACCAAATTTCCTGGAACCTACTTGTAATGGAAAAACGCTAGGTTTTGCATCCCCTCTAGTTGCTCCAGGCTACTACCCACCACCTGTGAAACCTGCACCTGCTCTGGACCCAAATCTTGTTGTTCCTCATGTATTGGTCTACGCTTAGTAGAACCTCCCCAATCAACCTTCCTCCAATAACGAACAAAGGAAAGGAAGAATACAAAGAGGTAGGAATTGAGGAAAAAACCAACCTCAAGGCGGTGGTCACTAACCCAACCCTCCTAACAACAATGGAGCCAACACCCCTGCACAAAACCTCCAACATCCAACTAGACCTAGGAACAACCCTCAGTTGAGGACTAACCATATGTGTACCATTTGTGATGTTTATAGCCATTATATACACCATTTCTTCTAGATGCATCGATTCTGCCACCTATTACAAGACAAAAATCAATGTGAAACCAATTCTTCCGCTCTTACACATCCAAACCCAACACCAGAATGTCCTCCTCATATGGTGCTGCAGAACTCGTTACCGAATCAAGGTATGGTTTCAACCCAACCATTGGTCCAACAAAACAACGCAACCAATTCTTTGATTCAACCAATCAATTTTGGTGTCCATCATATTATGAAATTGTCGTCTGACATTCAATTACAGAATCAACGTAACCAATATGGCTCCATCATGGAAATGATTAATCCCTCCATGAAATTCACCTCCACTTCTCTCGATATGTCCTTACATATGCTAAGACCACACACAGAAGGAATTGCTAAAGTCTGTAGGTTCCCTTTGCATCGTGTTGTGAACAATCCCAATGCTAGAGATGATCTCAATCACAGTATCGTTGATGAATCAACCCAGTTTTCATCTACCATTTCCACTATGGAAGTATTGAGAACTTGTCATTCGTAATGAAAAGCCTTGTTATATACTTTAGGTGTCGTTGACCCCTCTGATTCCAGGTTAGTCAATTTCAACTTGGATCAATTAAAACCTTAGATGCCATCATCTTTATCCTTCCAAGTTCATGTCACCATTTAGAATTTGGTCATTCATCGATGAGGGTGCATTCACTTTCCTTATTTCAACCTTCATTTGGTAGACACTTGGATCTCTAACCCATTAACCCTTAACCACCACTCTTCACGCTTACGATGGTCGCACTTCCCAACGACAAGGCATTCTCATGAATGTCCCCATTGAGTTGGCAAGAAAAATTATGTTGATTGGAATCAAGGTTGTGAATTCCCAGTTACATTATAACCTTCTCCTTGGATGTATTGACATGTACGCGATGTGATTCATCACTTCTATTGTCTTTCGACTCTTGATGTTCCCCCACGATCGGAAGATTATGAACATAAGACATTTTACATACTACAATTCTAAAGGACCTTCCACTACAAGGCATCTCATCCCTGCCATTGACACCACCATAGATAGAGTATCCATCCCCTCCCTATATGTCGTTGGTCCAAGCCTATTTACCAGTGCCCCTTTCACTTACACCTTTTTGTCCCTACCACCTCCTCTCTCTACGGCTGAAATATCATATTTTTGTACCATCACATCTGTTACAGAGAGAAATTCCTATGGCTTGGGGTACCACAATAGACAGCTTGACTCCAAAAATCAATCCTTTCCAATATGCAAGAGAAATCAAATATCTAACACTAAAGGATCAAAACTCGTACCTTATTCCGGACGGTTGAAGTAGATCCCCATTGAGCTTTCCACCTCCAGCTTGAGTTGATAAATTACTTCCTCAACAATTAGTAAACAAGATAAGCATGCTATATATATTGGTGTTAGATCTACTCTAGCATATATAATCAACAACGTATAAGCATTTGTAATCATCCATGGATAAAATATTCATTCAAACATACATTATTGGATAGGAAAAGATATTTCTATTAATATAAAATCAGAGATTACAATGAATACAACCTCTGTCGGCATGTCTGCGAATCAGAGAAACTTAATCCCCCACTTGGGCCTCCACCACCTCAATCCTTCATCTCTCGATAGAAATCTCACAAGCAAAAGGAAAAATTGGGAAGAACACCGAAGTGCTCCAAGGGACAAAGCGATGCAGACTCAAGCATAGGTTTTGGCAACAATGGACTATAGTTTCTTTGCTCTCAATTCTCACATTTTCTTCAATGTATCCAATGGGTTCCTTATATAGCTCTTCAATGGGGCAATGAAGGGTCGAATCTGAGTGATATCAAGGCATATGGAAGGCCAAGAGACAAGCGAGTTGGATCCATGTCAAGGAAAACTCCAAAAGAATTTGGCCTTTTGCACACATCCCGATGTACGCAGTTTTAGGGGTCAAACCCACGTATATACACGAGAAAGGGTTTAAAATTCATGTATAGCAAATTAAGCATGTTTTTAGGGATGATATTGGAAACATCAAAGGTATAAAAAAGGTCCATGGGGTCCAAAGAGTCTACAAAGGTACAGGGGAAGGCCATACAAGTGTGATTTAGCAGGTGTGGTAAAATCAGCTATAACAGATGCCCCCTAATGTGTGAGGTCAGAGGGGTCATACGATGGTTGAAATACATTATAAGTCCATCCCAGAAGTGGAGTGATGAAGAACCCAGTGGAAGACCAGCCACCCAATTAGCATAGTACCATGATACAACTCTGCATATAACTGCAAATACATATAGCAGTCCCGGATACATAAGAGTACAATGGCCATGAATAGGTATGAT
>LPNX011083178.1:532456-562645 GCA_001517045.1 Pseudotsuga menziesii
TACATAGATCGGAATCTCCATGATGAAGATATACAAAGGATCAAGATCTCCATAATGGCTGAAGATATACAATGGATCAAGATCTCCATAATGGATGGAAATGTCTGACATATACTGGAATCAAGTCATGAGAGCTGAAATCTCATGAACACTGGCACGATCAAGGAGGTAGCATATAAGAGATGCCACCAATCTAGAAGGTCTTCTACACAAACCGCTACAAGTACAAGTCCTACTATGTGAATAGAGGTGTTGAGGTCAAACATAGTAGTCCATCGTCTGATTACTGGTCATTGATGTATAACATTAACAGATGTGAGATCACCCACCGATAATGATAATGGGAATCAAGGTACTAGAGTGCAAACTAACAAGTGTGAATAAATGTGTTGAGGTCGAACACTTCATAGAATCCATTGATCAGGGGACATTGATGTATTCCCAACGAACTGTCGATGGCGAGAGAACCTGCCACTAATGACTACAAGTCTCAAGGCACTGAAAAATGACTCTAGATTCCAACCCCAGAATAAATGATCTGAAGTCGATGGGATGAAATCCGCTAGAAGGAGGGCATTAAGGTATCCCCCATCATCCAACATGAGGTACTCAACAAAGTTGTATAATGTGGAAGGACTCGATCATAAGGTACATGAACCAGTAACTATACCAGGAATGCCTGACATGCAAAGTCAAGATAACTGAGGAATGGCCGACTCAGGTTTCAAATTCCTTCAAACAAGAGTATAATGGCGAATGGTGACTAAATGTAGGCAACATAGACTCAATATACAAAACTAGGACATATCTGCGACATAGGAGGCATCGACAGAGGCTCCATAGGGACTGGAAGCTTAACTAGTCAGTGGAGATAAACTCAAATAAATGAGTACAGCTCCTAAAGTCAAAATATAAACCCAACCAACGGATGTGATATACGGTGCTTTGTTCGAAGGCGACACGACTCGACAGATCCCAAAGATAACATCTTTCCTTGTCTGGCTTTTTGGTTTCTTAAATTTTTTTTGGACTTTTTCAAATATTTAAAAAGATTGAAAAATAATAAAACGGCTTTATAGTTACAGATTAAGAGGAGACGAGTGTCATATGGGAAAACAAACTAGTTCCAAGTAGTGGAACATACCTATGCTCAATGCAAGGATATATGTGTAGGATAGCGACACTCGGGGGAAAGTCCCCTCCTGGTAAAATAGGGAATCAAGTTGCAAAGGATATAAAAGATGGCTCTGCATGGCTAGACATGAGACAAGCTCAGGATATATGGCTGAAACTCAAAGTCAGGGAAGCCGGCGTAAGGCTCAAGAAGGAAAGAAAAACTCATGATAATGTAATTACAACTTGACATAAGGGAGTCCTAGGGAAAAAGGGCCAGCAAAAAGATCAAGAGGAGTATGAGGCTCTTGCTCAAACTCATGGCGATACTATACAAAGGACTCCCACAACCTAGAGGAGGAAACACAGCATGGGAACCAAATGCAACAAGGATCTAACTAGGGCACCCATGTATAGGAAATCTCTACCATTCACATAGTGTCACCTCTAAAAGCAGCATGAAGGTTCCATGACACCATGTAATGGGTTCGTACCTAAGGTTAAAATGGAACGGTCATAAGGAAATGCATAAGTGCACGTGGATGTGATATCCTAACCTATATGCCAGTTCAGACATAATACCTGTGATAGGGACGAACGGGTCGAAACCTCAGAGAGAGTGTACAAAAATTGGAATCTACATGACAACCATATTAGTCCAACACAAACCAAAATACTTAATAAAGAATCCAAACTATAGGATATAGGGAGGAATGATCATGACTAATAAAATTGAAGGAAACAGTGCAGTGGACGATGGGCCATAAAGAGGAATGTAAAGTGTAGAACAACATTCACGTATCCACTACCACCCCCGTGAGGGTGACCACTGGTGTAAATACCGAGCGAAGGAAATAAAAATCCTCCACAAATGGAGTAGAGGATGGAAAATGACCATTCCCAAATCTATGAGCACGGTAAGGAGATGTGATGCCCCCAAGTCTGACACTAGGGTCTGCACTAGGACCAAGGATGGGTGATAGGATACCAGGCATGCCAAAAATAAAAGGACCCGAACTCAAGAGAGCATAATTATACTCAAGTAAACACAATCCCAAAGGCCAACTAGAGCACAAAGAGCACACTCCTAAGAAAATCTACAACCAAAATACAAGCAAACCAAGGGCAAGATATGTGAGCTCCCAAATGTAGCAAGTATGTCTCACCTAGGAGAGGCTCGAAACTCCCATACACTACAAGCAGAGGTATGTAACCAATTATAGTGGCCCTCATCTTCAACGCATAAAGTGACTGTGCTATCCATCCTCTACCTGGTCCGGACACCTACAGAATAACCTTTGCAAGTACCCCTTGTGATACCTAGGTAAGGCAACTAAGGTCACCTCAATATAACCAATGCTCAGGAAGACAGTCATAGGTGGGATCGACCATATGGGGAGGGTAGCAAAGCCCGAAACTCTTGAAAGAGCCCCCAGATACGAATACAATCCTGGAAATATCTCTGGTGCTACTCAGTTATGGCTAAGGGTCATCCCAATCATTAACCGTTGTTGGGACGCATACTCCATTTTTGGGTAGCCCCGTGGTTAAGCAGAGAGTTTGTAAGTGGAATTATGGGTCAAAACAGTCTTAGGGGTGTCGGGGGAAGTTAAAACTACTTTTGTTTGTAATAAACCCTTGGTTGAAATCCAGGGTTTAGGGTTCTGGGTGCCCATGGTTTGAGACCATGGTTTTGTAAAAATGCGCAGTATAAATAAGCGCTTGTGCAAAGAAGATAGGTTAGGTTTTTATGGTGTAAGAAAGATTAATATGAAGCTAAGGCTGATATTGTAAGGAAAGGTTAAGTCCCAGCTGTGTGCGTGGACGACCTCTGCAGCTGTGTGCGCAGAGGGATTTTGTAAGAAAGATTGAGGAAAGACCTGCAGCTATGTGCGCAGGGGCCTGCTGCTGTGTGCGCGGATTTTAAGAATCGAAGGGATCTGTAGCTGAGTGCGCAGATCAAACTGTGGATTTTGTAGCAAGTTGAATAAACCACAGTTTGTGGATGTAACCCCTACACTGGGGGTGAACCACGTTATATCCGGTGTTGTGGTTTCTTGTGTTGTTTTGTTTCTGTTTTCTTTTATGCATTAATCACTATATACATCTGATAAGTTAGATCGCTGTTAATATTTAGCTTCGCTGTGAATTCCCTGCAGTGGGTTGAGCAAGTAATGACTGTTTATTTATCTGCGAAGTTGTATGTGAATGAATGGTAAAGCTTTTTAGAGTATTGATTAATAAGATCATTAAAGGCTAAGGTACAGTAATCCCCCTCTCAGCTTGCAGAAACTTGATTCTGCGGCACCCCATAGCTGTTTCAGGTGAGACTGCAACCTGCGCACAGGTTGTTGCCAAAAGGGCCAACACTGTGGGTCTTTTGTTGGTGCGACACTAAAGGATTAAACCTGGGTCTGCCCAATTGCCCAACAAATTGGTTCTGTTTCCGGTTGAACTCAGTCCATGCTCAAGAGGGGTTTACATTGTACCTCAAGGGCTATGTTCTGGAGGCCCTTGGTGAAGGAAATCAGTGCTTGGTTTGCTGAGGTCGGTCTGAAAGTTGCGCAGCAAGAGAACGCCAATCCGCGGTGTAGTGCACGTGAATTTTTACAAAGGTATGTTTTTGTGATGCTTATGAAATTTTCTTTGGTAGTATCCACATAGTGTTACACCAGTGGTTGTCTAGGTTAACAGTAAGCAGGACGAAATTCCAAGCTCAACGGGTTCCCGCGTGGAAGCTTTTGTGACTGGGTTTTCTCTTGACGCAAGCAGCTCCTTCAGCGAAGCTGAATGACAGTTCTTTAAAGGGCCCCGTTGTAAGTTTTTCAATTTATTAAGCTTAAGGATTAAAACACTATTGGCTGAAAAAGATATATTGCTGTTTGAATCGGAATATTAGTTAGTCGTGCTAACATATGTTTGCAAGTGACATTCTTTTCGACGAGCAAAGTGGGTTGCTGCGAAACGGAAAAAGGTATAAGAGAGGTTTTGCACCCTCTCCCTTAGGTCCGGCTACCGCGTCCACTCCTGTTAACCCTGAAGCATCAGATTCCGAAGAAAACCCTCCGGTCACCCCACAACGCCGCTCCGCTACCCCTGACATTCCATCGCAGTCTGAGAGTCAACCAGGCCCGAGTATTCCAGCCACAGGCCAGCCTGCCCCCGTAACTTCCCCCTCATCGACAGCCTGCCCCCCTCCCAATCCCTCCAGAAACTCCATGGCCCACCTCGTTGATGACAATAAACTCCCCATTTTTAAAGGCACGGGATCAGAGGACCCCGAACAGTTCTGGTTTCTCTGCAAAGCAGTATGGAACGCGAAGAAAATTACAGATCCGGATGTGCGAGCCGCGCAGCTCATTACTTCCTTTCGAGACCGGGCTCTGACATGGTTCATGAAATTTTCCAGCACTCAGAGCCCTACTTTAGGTGAGATCAAGGCGGCTATAATCAAAGAATTTAAGAAGCCTAAATCGGAGTCACAGAGCATCATGGAACTCAAGGAAATTCAACAGCGACGTGGCGAATCAGTGTGGGAATTTGATCAGAGATTCAAATTTCTCCTGGACCAAGTGAGCTTTACTATTAGTCCTGCGCAGCACAAGGAATGGTTTATTGTAGCACTGTTACCACATATCAGAACCCCACTCATGCAACAGAAGGTGGCCGACCAGCAAGAGGCTCTGGAAATCGCAATGAAACTAGAGATTGCCCCTGTCGGAGATGACTCTGGTATTGCTCAAATCCAAGTGCAGCTAGCTGCGATGGCCCTAGAACTTCGCGAGATGAAAAAGGGAAAACCTGATCGCGAAGAGATTTGGTGTACGCAATGTCGGACCGAAGGTCACGACAAGGAATGGTGCCCTCTGGTAAACAAGTACTTGCAGACAGGTGCGCCGAACCCCTTTCCACCACAAGTTCTCTATTGTGAGCTCTACAGAATGACAGGTCAGCACCAACCTGAGAACTGTTACCTGCTGCAAAGGTATGGACAGGGAACTAAGAACTCCTACTGTAATTTTTGCAAATCTGTAAGTCATAATGAGGATGAGTGCCGCACCTATGATGCTTACCGAGTGCACACGGAAGGCCCAAGTAACGATAGTTATGGTTACCAGGGGGGTGCCTCGGGACGAGGTACTTCTGGAGGCCGTGGGGGCATGGTTGGGTGAGGCTGAAACCAATTCGTGTGTTACAATTGTAACCAAGCTGGGCATTTGGCTCGCGACTGTCGGAACCCCACTACGACATGTCGGTATTGCTGCACAGTAGATCATGTGATTGAGCAGTGCCCCCAGTTGATAGCTAAGATTCAGGCACGACAGACCACCCCTACTCAGAACCTTAAGATGATTTCTATAGAGCCCTGCCTTGCTGCAGCCATTAATGTTGTTACAAGAAGTGGACTTACGACACACATTCAAAATACGCCAAACCGACCTGCTGAAGCTCTAGTTCGGAAGGCTCCTGAGAAAGTCCCTGCATTTGATATCCTCAGAGAGAAAGAGACATTCCTGGAAGCCAAGAAAGACTTTGCTGGCCCTAGCCCACCCAGCGCACCTGCGCAGCCTCAGTCGCCGCCCCGCGCAGCTTCGATGGATAAAGTAAGTATATTGTCTACCTTTTCACAAAGTTGCCTTAAACTTTTAAGGAATCAAGATGCTCTGAATGAGCTGCAGAACGTCATTGCTTCCTGCGAATCTCTGCAGAGCTGTGGTCAGGACAAAACTGTTCATCGAGTCAGCAGGACTGGCAGGGAAATGTGATTGAATGCTCAGATAGGGGCATATGATATGACCGATGTTATTCTGGAATTAGGGTCTGATGTAAATGTTTTAACCAAACAAACCTGGGAACAAATGGGGAAACCTACCCTTGCCTGGTCCCCTATACAGTTGAGGCTAGCTAACCAGCAAAAGATCATACCTTTAGGAATATTCCTGGATCTCCAAATAGATATTGACGGGGTCAGCACCTTCATAGACTTCGAAGTAATTGAGATCATTGATGACAGCAACCCTTACCTGGCCCTGCTAGGAATTGAATGGGAAATGGCAAATACCGTAGTCATCAACCTAAAGAAGAGACAGATGGTCTTCGAAGGGAAAGACTTCAGGTTCATCCTACCCCTGGATCCTTCACAAGGGGCATGGTACACAGAACCTCTCCGACATGAGGATCAAGCGGATGCGGAACCCATCTCTACTATCACTGCGCAGGCAGAAGGTTATGAGGATCCTCCGGCCACAGGATGGGAGTCTGGTAGCTCCTGTATGATAGACTCTGACGATGAATTAGAAAGCTGGCAACACCGATTATCTGAGAACCCTACCAAATCTCTCAGATGGGTCAACTCACAACTCAGAACTATACCTGTATATGATGGTTCGACAGATCCTGCACTGTTTATTGTACAATTCTCGGATCAGATACCTGACCTACATAAAATGGAGGCCCTAGAATCCGCAATCAGAGCCACAGCAGTCAGATGGTGGATGAGTCATAAGAAGCAGATCCCTACCTGGGAAGCATGTCAGAAGCTCCTTCGCCTGAGGTTCTCAGACTAGTCGGCACAGACGCAAAGCAAGTTTGAGGGAAAAACTTGCCCCCAGGATCACTTAAGCAAATGCTACGAGGCATGGAAGTATGTACCTCAGCATGAGTGGGTACATAGATTTGTGCACACGCTGGGACCACTAGCAAAGAATTGGTACGCGGAGGCTGAACTTCTCCAAGATACTGTAAGTTGGGACTGTCTTGTTCATAGCTTTATCAATACTTTCTCTACTAATGATGTCTGTCCAGCCCTAGACGCAGCTATCAGGATCATCCATACTAAGGTATTTAACGAACCAGCAGTGACAGAAAACCGCCCTGACTGGGCCACCCAAGAAGCCCTCGCAGTCGAATGTTATAACTTCACTGTCAACGAGGAGGAGGACCCGCGCTGTCTCGATATCCCTAAGTCAGAAGGATACTGCGACGTGCATGGACTGGTATTCGAAGTTCCCGAAGTAACGTAGCCCTTGAAGACGCGCACAGTTAACATTGATTCTGATGAACAGCCTAAGTTTGCTACTGTTGGCGATTATTGGGATGATGAGATGGTAAGCAAGGTAACTCAACTTCTCCATGAATACCAAGATCTTTTTCCGACAAAGTTCTCTGAAATGAAAGGTATCCTGGGAGATATTGGTGTAATGAAGATCCCACTGAAGCCTGATGCGAATCCTGTGAAGCAGGGTCCTTATAGATTGAATCCAAAATACAAGGAAAAGGTTAAACTAGAGTTGGATAAGATGCTTGCTGTAGGAATAATCAAACCTGTTGAAGAATCTGAGTGGGTCAGCCCTATGGTCGTTCAGGAGAAGAAGACTAAGGGTGAAATCTGAATCTGTGTCGATCTAAGGAAACTCAATGATGCCTGTCTACATGACCCTTTTCCCACTCCCTTTACAGATGAAGTGCTCGACAATGTCGGAGGCCAAGAAGTATACTCTTTTACCGATGGCTTTTCTGGCTACCATCAGATCCGAATTGCTCCAGAGGACTGACATAAGACAACCTTTGCTACCGAAATGGGATCCTTCCAGTATACTGTCATGCCCTTCGGGTTGAAGAATGCACCTGCCATATTTTCTCGAGTAGTCATCTCCATGTTTAAAGAATACATCCATAAATTCCTAGAATTTTACTTCGATGACTGGACTATTTTTGGGCTCGTAAAAGACCATCTAACTAGTTTGAGACTTATGTTGGACAAATACAGACAGCACCAAATCTCGTTGAACTTAAAAAAGTGCATTTTCTGTGCACCCTTTGGCATTCTACTTGGTCATGTGGTATGTAAGCAGGGATTGATGATGGACCCTGCGAAGATCGCTATTATTGTGAACCTGCCACCTCCGAAGTCTGTCAAACAACTTCGCACAATGCTTGGTCACACCGCTTACTACAGGAAATTTATCCAAGGATATGCCAAGATTACCGCCCCAATGGAAAGGCAGCTAAAAAAAGATATTAAGTTTGAATGGACACCAGAATGCCAAGCAAGCCTCGACATTCTGAAATAAAAAATGGTCACTGCCCCTATCCTAGTATTCCCTGATTGGAACAAGGAGTTTCATGTGCATGTTGATGCATCCTCTATTGCTTTAGGTACTGTGCTTGCTCAGCCAGGTGAAGGTAATATCGATCACCCTATCTCTTTTGCTAGCAGAAAGTTGTCTACAGCTGAGAAAAATTATACTACGACAGAACGTGAAGGTCTTGCTATGGTATATGCATTACAAAAATTTCGACATTATCTACTAGGATCTCATTTTAAGATGTTTACTGACCACTCTGCGTTGAAGTACTTGGTTAACAAAACTGTGCTAGGTGGAAGAATATGCAGATGGTTAATCCTATTCCAAGAATATGATTTTGAGATCATTGTTAAGCCCGGAAGACTTAACCTAGGACCTGACCACTTGTCGAGGCTCGAGTCAGGTGAAGAACCTACCAATTTGGACGCAGACCTCCCCGATGCACAATTATTTGCTATCCAGATAATTGATGAATATTTCCAGGATATTGTTCAGTATTTGTCCATAGGTATATCCCCTACAGAGATGACCACACAGCAGAAGAAGCAGTTGGTGGTTCGAGCCTCGGACTTCACTTTAATAGCAGGACAGCTGTATAAAATGGGATCAGTTGAGATACTGCGCAGATGTGTTTTGGAACACGAAAAACCTCTAAAATTGGCTGAAGCACACTCTGGTGTAGCAGGAGGTCACTATGCAGGAAAAGCTACAGCGCAAAATATTTTGACAGCCGGTTTATGGTGGCCTACACTCCACAAAGATGCAAGAGAATATTGCCATAGCCGCGACATCTGTCAGAGGACAGGTAAACCATCCAGGAGGGATGAAATGCCTCTAGTTCTGCAAGTCACATTACAGGCCTTTGACAAATGGGCCATTGACTTTGTTGGTCCTATCAACCCCCTTGCGAAACATTCAGGAGCTAGATACATCATTACAGCAACTGATTATCTTAACCGTTGGGCCGAAGCTCAACCAGTCAAGACCTGTAGCGCCGCTACTGCTGCGAAGTTCATCTTCGACAACATCTTATCTAGATTTGGGTGTCCCAAAGTTCTTATGAGTGATCAAGGGTCACATTTCCTGAACAGGACTATTGAAGTACTGACTGAAGAATTTCAGGTGTATCATCAAAGGAGTACTGCATATCACCCACAAGCAAACGAGACTGTCGAAGCTTTTAACAAAATCCTTGAGCATGCCTTGACAAAAGTTTGTAATTCTAACAGGAATGATTGGGATATTCGAATTCCCGCAGTGCTATGGGCTTACAGAACTACTTGCAAAAAGTTGACAGGCCATACACCCTTTCGACTAGTTTATGGGAAAGAAGCTGTCATGCCCATGGAATACATTGTTCCTAGCCTCCGGATATCTTCTTTCACCGACATGGATGACCCAACCATAATCACAGAGAGACTGAAATAGATATTAGAACTTGAAGAGGATAGATTTGTCGCAGGCTTCCAACAACAGGTGCGGAAAGCTCGAGAAAAAGCATGGCATGACAGACACATCAAGAAGAAACATTTTCAGCAGGGTGATCTTGTGCTCCTTTATGACAGCAAATTCATGAAGTTCCCAGGAAATATTAAGACACATTGGAAAGGCCCGTATGTAGTATAGAAAGTTACTGATGGGGGTGCAGTCCAGCTAGCTAAGTTAAATGGTGAACTCTTTCCCTCTATGATAAATGGGAGCCACTTAAAAAAGTATATGGACAGGCCAGATACTCCGAATAGGAGGTAGCACCAAGCAAATAAGCGAAGATGCTCATGGAGTATCGTAGTCTATTTTGTCTAAAGGATGCGGAGCTTCAGGTTGTTTGTAGGTCGCAGGGTCAGACGGTGTTGAAGTCGAGGGTTACCAAGGTGTGTCGCAGTCCAAAATGTGACGGATGGGACATACTGCATTCGGCGGCGCTGGAACGAGAGCTGCTCTCATTACTTGTCATAATGAGATTTTGGGCAAATATGACGCTGTGCGGAGAAGATTTCTAAAACTTCATCATATTTCGCGTCATTACTACACCATGATGACAATTTACGCCTCGGGATTCTATAAGAAGCCATATCGACCTATGCCTCTGTCTTAAGCACATCTGTGAGATATTTAGCCCAAACCATGTCAAACGACTGTAACGTTCAGGAGTTAGTACGAGAAGTAAGGGATAGAGGTTTGCAGCATCTTCTGAGTACTCTGCCAGCACAGCCCTACTTGGCTAAGTACATCGACAGGTAGGAGTTTGCTCTAAATTTGCAGAGACAGATAAGAGTTTTCTCTAACATAGAGCAACAAAGGGCATGAGGCCTCGTAGAAATACTCTGGGGAATCCCGCCATGAGATCGTGCGGCGTAGCAGAACCATGGCAACTATATTCCTTCTGCAGTGGGACACACAACCCCAGGGGACCCCAAAGTTGTGGATGGTCAGGCATCCGTAATTGAAGAGAAGGATGGTGTTGCAGGTGGATCGCGATGGTCTTCATCAGCAAAACTTCTGAAAAGGGAAGAAGTAGGCAGCTGGTTGCAGAACGCAGAGCTTCAGCAAGCAGTCCAATATGCTTCGTCAGTGGAATTCTGCCATCCACGAAACTGAAGAGTGTCCCAGGACGGGCCACTAGTGAGTCTTAGGGGCCTGTTGGGACGCATACTCCATGTTTGGGTAACCCCGCGGTTAAGCAGAGAGTTTGTAAGCGGAATTATGGGTCAAAACAGTCTTAGGGGTGTCGGGGGAAGTTAAAACTACTTTTGTTTGTAATAAACCCTTGGTTGAAATCCATGGTTTAGGGTTCTGGGTGCCCATGGTTTGAGACCATGGTTTTGTAAAAATGCGCAGTATAAATAAGCACGTTTGCAAATAAGATAGGTTAGGTTTTTCTGATGTAAGAAAGATTAAGATGAAGCTAAGGCTGATATTGTAAGGAAAGGTTAAGTCCCAGCTGTGTGCGTGGATGACCTCTGCAGCTGTGTGCGCAGAGGGATTATGTAAGAAAGATTGAGGAAAGACCTGCAGCTGTGTGCGCAGGGGCCTGCTGCTGTGTGTGCGGCTTTTAAGAATCGAAGGGATCTGCGGCTGAGTGCACAGATCAAACTGTGGATTTTGTAGCAAGTTGAATAAACCACAGTTTGTGGATGTAACCCCTACACTGGGGGTGAACCACGTTATATCCGGTGTTGTGGTTTATTGTGCTGTTTTGTTTCTGTTGTCTTTTATGCATTAATAACTGTATACATCTAATAAGTTAGATCGCTGTTAATATTTAGCTTCGCTGTGAATTCCCTGTAGTGGGTTGAGCAAGTAACGACTGTTTATTTATCTACGAAGTTGTATGTGAATGAATGGTAAAGCTTTTTATAGTATTGATTAATAAGATCATTAAAGGCTAAGGTACATTAATCCCCCTCTCGGCTTGCAGAAACTTGATTCTGCGGCACCCCATAGCTGTTTCGGGTGAGACTGCAACCTGCACGCAGGTTGTTGCCGAAAGGGCCAACACTGTGGGTCTTTTGTTGGTGCAACACTAAAGGATTAAACCTGGGTCTGCCCAATTGCCCAACAACCGCTCACACTGCCTCGTGCTTAACTCCCTTGTAAGAGGAGGATCCTGAGAAACACTAATTATACCAAAGGAATTTCACACTCTCACCTGGACAGACACATACATGTTGTTTTTTAGTGGTCTTGGAGAATTTAATCACAACAAACTATTCCAAGACCCTAAAACCTAATCTTGTTGGTGTATCCTAAAAAAAAAAATAGTGTAACCCATTTTAATTAAGCGTTGATTTTAATTGGTTGTAATTAATCAAAGGGAAATGATCGTACAACTAATGAAGTTATGACTTAGCAGTGAAGTAAATATGCACACCATAACAAACAATGCTAAATGAAATCTTTGTCAAATGAAAAATAGGGTATGCCACTACATGAGATGCATAAATATATATTCCTTTTCGAATGCCAATGCATCCCTTCCTATGTGAAAGCCTAAACAAAACTCTCATCCAAGCAATCCAATGCAAGTACCTCCTCAAATCCATATGCAAAAAATGCAACTACCTTGTATTTTTCAATATAAAAGAATGAAAAATGCAATAAAAGTCATCTAAAACTCTTAGTCTCTGCAGCAAGTATAAAACACAAGCCCATCAAGACACCAAGACAAAAAAGAGTAATGCATTAATGGCAAAACAAAAAGGATAAATGACTAAAACTACTTTCAAATAAAAATAAATGAAAAAGTGGTCTCTGGTCACAAAATAAGCATCCAACAGACAACATCAGACCCAAGGAATATCCAACCACACTCACAACCCACCCAAGAACTTCCCACAACATCAAACTCACCAAAAGGGAGGATGTACGTGATTGTTTAAAGAACAGTTGTGCATATACATGACTTTTTGCCAAAAAGCTGCATGTATACACGGATTTTGGCCAAAAACCTGCTTGTATACACGACTTTTGGCCAAAAATCCACGTATGTACGCAACTTTTGGCCAAAAACATGTGTATACAAAGAAGACCATGGTAAAAAGTAGGCCAAGGGTCAAACCAATAACAGGAGTGTCAATGGATGAACATCCTATAAAATGCAACACAGAAACAAGGAGAAACAAAGGGAAAGTCAAGAATATCAAGCCCATTGTGCCCACAAACCCCAAATAAAAACAAGGCACATCCCCAGTGGAGTCACCAATTCTGTTACAGAGAGAAATTCCTATGGCTTGGGGTACCACAACAGACAGCTTGACTCCAGAAATCAATCCTTTCCAATATGCAAGAGAAATGAAATATCTAACACTAAAGGATCAAAACTCGTACCTTATTCCAGATGGTTGAAGTAGATCCCCATTGAGCTTTCCAACTCCAACTTGAACTGATAAATTAATTCCTCAACAATCAGTAAACAAGACAAACATGCTATATATATTGGTGTTAGATCTACTCTAGCATATATAATCAACAACGTATAAGCATTTGAAATCATCCATGGATAAAATATTCATTCAAACATACATTATTGGATAGGAAAATATATTTCTATTAATATAAATTTAGAGATTACAATGAATACAACCTCTGTCGACACGTCTGCGAATTGGAGAAACTGAATCCCCCACTTGGGCCTCCACCACCTCAATCCTCCATCTCTCGATAGCAACCTCACAAGCAAAAGGCAAGCTTGGGAAGAACACCAAAGTCTCCAAGGGACAAAGGGATGCAGACTCAAGCATAAGTTTTGGCAACAATGGACTATAGTTTCTTTGCTCTCAATTCTCACATATTCTTCAATGTATCCAAAGGGTTTCTTATATAGCTCTTCAATTGGGCAATGAAGGGTTGAATCTAAGTGATCTCAAGGCATATGGAAGGCCAGGAGACAAGTGAGTCAGATCCATGTCAAGGAAAACTCCAAAAGAATTTGGCCTTTTGCACACATCCCGATGTACGTGGTTTTAGGGGTCAAACCCACATATATATGCAAGAAACGGTTTAAAAGTCCCGTATAGAAAATTAAGCATGTTTTTAGGGATGATCTTGGAAACATCAAAGGTATAAAAAAGGTCCATGGGGTCCAAAGAGTCTGCAGAGGGACAGGGGAAGGCCATACAAGTGTGATTCACCAGGTGTGGTATCCTTGGGATGACCTGCACCATCCCTCATTTTTTATCCCTGATGAACCTTCTTCATTATCGGATCAATTCTTTGTCGAATCAAAATATTTTATTCATTGAAGTGTCAATTGGTTCAAAAACCCAATCCTCACTCTTGAAAAAAATGATGAGGACCGTCGCGCTGCTCTACAAATGATCGAAGTGGTTAAGACCTAGCTGAAGTCCCATTATGACTCCCATATCCACCCTCACACCTTTAATGAGGGGGATATCATCCTTGTCTATGATCAAGCCAATGATAATACTAGAATAGGAAATATTGAATCCATGTGTTATGGTCCTTATGTAATCCATCATTGTCTCGACAACGGGGCATACCTACACTTTGACTTTGATGGTCATCTCTTGAAGAATCCCCGCAATGCACTCTACCTCAAGATATTCTATGCCTAATCCAATCTGTTAGCACAGGAATTGAGCCCAAAGGCTGCAAAAGGCTTGCTCCCAGGTAACAGCAGAACCACTTTAGACCGCGCCTTTGGCCCTGCGTAGTCAGAGAGGGATCTCTTGTTTGTCACCAGAGTCTACTCCGCATAAGATTTTTAGTCTCGTGTCTCACTAGAGTCTACTCAGCATAGGATTTTCAATAGGAATGATCAGGGGGCCAGGATCTCGAATGGAGCAAAGTGTGTAAGGGTGAGATGACAAGGTTGGATTATCAGGGTGGGAACCATTAGTAATGGATTTGAGAACCTATGTAATGAATGCTTGCAATAGAAAAGGAAGGCATCAAGCAACAAACAGAGGAAAGGTAGCCATTGATCTCCCAATCGAGATATTTTTAGCTGGCGGTTGGAGGACAAGAGAGAGAACAGTCCATCTCATGGAGCACCAGTGAGATGAATTCCACACAACTTTAGAAGAACAATTGATAAATGTCTGGAACAGCAGCTGGAGCATAACAAGTATGAATTCCTAACTACCTTACCCTAAGTTACAGACATGAAAAGTAATTAATAGACTGGAGTGAAAATAGGAAACACATTGCATGTAAAAGAAGATGCATATTGGGAAAAGCAATGACACATGAATCTTTGCTATGATAAACAACTATTTCTCTGCAATTTTATTCATAACAAAGGCATCAAACTTATTTACAATGGAGAGCCTCAACCCTAGAATTTTTCCCAATCCAATCAACTAACTCCCCCTTTCCTCCCTCTATCGATAGTGTATTTATACTATTATAATGCTGAGACTTATAAGCATAGAAGTGTTACAAGTCACTATCATGCACTAACTATACAGGGAGTGGACTATCACCACATTTTACAAATATAAACAACATCATGGAGATATGGCATGTGATGAAGTAGACTGACATCATAGAGCCCTCTACCATCCTGCTTCATGAAAGAGATTCCCATGTGGCATGCCGATGGTTAATTCCCCCCATAGGCTGCTTTGGACATATTTTGGGTCTCCTTGTCCAACCGATGATCCATTTCTCGACTACTTCTTCCGACCCTTCCTTCATCGGGTAACACTGTTATAGGAGGAAGCCGGGAAGAAGGTGGTCATGCACTTGGTGATGATAAACGACTTAAGAAGCTTATCATTCTTGTACTGCTCTCTTCCTCCTACGAGGAGCATTTTCCCATAAGCCATGCAGCCAAGTGTGCACTTGACCTTCTCCTCACGCACAACCAAACAGCTAAGTGGAGATCCAGGGGGTGGTGTCGGAGGCTTTGGGCCTGCATGGTCCTAGTTCGAGCATTTGCTCCAACAGTTTTTCCACCAATGTGAGCTGGGAATTCAGAGGTCATGACTACAGCCGGGAGTGTAGGATGGACATCATTGGTATGTCAAAACCTATGCACCACACATCCAGATACCAGGTTGGGTAGAAGCGGGTGAATCCCCCTTGGTATTTCACATCTATTCCCCGGTGGTTGGCGATTTTGTGGTGTGGATAACTAGAACACAGATTCATGTTTTCCTACCAAGAGTACCCCTCGTCGAACTAATTTATCAAACCACATAGTCATGGTTGTCTATGAAAGACTTAAACACTTTTCAAAATTCAATCATATACCTCTTATCATCTACACAGTTCCATGCCTCAAAGATCTTCGAAAGATGGTGTTATATAGTGTGAGCAGAGATGGCTCAGGAAGGGCTATACCCTTAGAGTAGTTGTGATGGCTGTATGTGTGATGCTAGGGTGGTGACCTTTCCTCCTGATGTTTTAATCATATTATCTGGTATGGCTAAGATTCCAAGCCACTTTTGCAAGGATGCTAGGCTGGTTTTGAGGGCTACGGATTTGACCATCTCTTTCCCTTTCAATTACCTTCACGGCAGTGTCAGGTTGTTTCAGTTTATCACATTCCTCGACCTTTTGTAAATTCCAAGTATGTCATATCAATGAATCAAATCTCCATCTTTTGCACGGTTCCTTTCGATGTGAACCACGTTCCACACTTGCAAACCGAGGAAATTGTCATCACTGGACAAGACTTCCCTCTTAGGATTATCTCGAATGGCGTCGAAGGAATCAGCCAATTTGCAATGGGGGGTAGATTATATGCATGAACACCTTCTCCACTATCATATCCATACTGGATGTGAAATCACGTACTTTGGGAGCCACCTCAATCGTCTGATTCGGGGAATCTTTCATTTTCACCGTCCACGTTCCATTCCTTCGAGCACCGTGGGAAGTTCAGGATACTGACATGTTTTTGATCATTGATCGTGACTGATTCTTCATGCAGTTGTAGATCTGAGTGGGCCCCATTATCTTTCACAATGAGAAGCCTTGGCGTTCATCTGTGCTAGTCTGTCCTGCGAAATAAACCGTGGTCATATATTTCTTTCCTTTCTTATCATGGCCGTTGATCTTCATGACCTCTACCTCTCCTTCGCAATCTGAAATCACAATTTTCACCCATGCAAGTATGGCTTGTGAAAATGATTAAGGCTGTAGATCTGACTCCGACCTCATCTCGGCTGTGGAATGTTTCTGACCCTTAACACATTTTGCAATCAGGAAAGAAGGATTTGGTCCAGTGTGTCCGTTCACAAGAAATGGTTGGTATCCATTGATCCACCTTTGATCAATCTCATCCCTTTGATCTCTAGCCCTTTCCCAATGCCTGCATCACACATTCCACTTTCTTCATTGCTTTGCACCTCTGATATCTTGAAGGAGAGTTCACATGAAGTTCACATGAACGAGACCCTCAACGAACTCCTATCAAGTTCTTAAATCCTCTATTAAAAAATGGAGTATTAACAACTAGCTCCACGAGGGATGCTATCCTCCTAGTGAGGTAGCAAAGAATACCAGTAGACCAAGTGCCAAACCATTGGGATTCTTTAAACCTTTCTTTGACACCTCCATTCTTCTCTGAGTTATTGCTTCAACAAATTCATGGCACTCTTGAAAATCATGCTGGTGACTGTAAACCTGTGTTGGTAACTGAAAAATGAAAACAAACTAAAACAGTAATGAAGGAAATGCTCAATAGCTTGCAAGCTTATTCTTTCCTACCTACTCTATCTTACTTTGCACATAAATCTGATTAAGTGAAATCATACTTCCAATGAAGCCAGTCAAGCAAATGATCCCATAAACCAACTTTTTCTTCATGCTTAATAAAAAACATATATGGCAGACTTAATGGCCAAAAGTTATAATAAAGAAATCAATATTTGCAGTATGGATATAACCATCC
This sequence comes from Pseudotsuga menziesii, assembly GCA_001517045.1. Taxonomy (NCBI): domain Eukaryota; kingdom Viridiplantae; phylum Streptophyta; class Pinopsida; order Pinales; family Pinaceae; genus Pseudotsuga; species Pseudotsuga menziesii. The sequence goes on from LPNX011083178.1 coordinate 550,019, forward strand.
ATTACCACTGGCAATATTCTCCAGGTACTCGGCCACTAGATTATAAAGAACATGACAGCCTTCAAAAAATTATGTCATTTTCTTATCCTGCGAAGGGTGTCCCAACTGTAAATTCCCTTCCATGATGTCAAACTGATGGAGAAGTAAAACCCAGGTTCTGGAGCTATCACTAGTACAAAATGAGGAATTAGCTACTACGTGACTAAAAATTCTAGTCACCACAGGTTTTTCAAGTGATTTACTACTAAATATGAGCAATTTTGATTGACCCAACTATAAACGACTAAAATTAATGACTAATTTAGTCATCAGTTAACAAATATGACTAGATAATAAGTGACAAAGTTAAAAATGACTAACATAAGTGATTAATTTAGTCACGACATAAAAAATGACTAGCTAGAATAATATGAATTAGTCATTTATGTTAGTCATTTTTAATTGTGTCATGGAAAATTGCAATTTTGACAATAAAGTCAAAATTTTGTAAATTGTCTACCTTCTATTAGTAATATTGGTGCCGTGCACCTCAATCTTCAGAGATCCAACAGAGCAATTGCATGAATTTTCTCTTGACCATCTTTATCCCTGTTGCACCATTAATGGAGCAAATCTGGTTAAGCGCATGCCAAAGGAAAATTATGTTGCTTATACGTCAATTATGAATTAGGTACTAGAACCAGTACCATATTGATACCTAGAAGCATCATAGATAGTTGTTGGTCCTTCAATGTAAGAGTCCTTGCAAGTCCCATACTGAGGTGCTTTTGTAACTTTAGTATAAGTATTATGGTCTGTGACCATCGAACTAGCTGCACCAGTCAACGTAGCTTCACCAAGCTCAATTCCTTTAAACATTGTAGCAGTTGATCCAATTATAATTAAACTGGGGTGCTGACCCAAAACCAGTATTAGATCCATATGTAGTATAAAGGTAGAGGCTCGACCCCATCTCTGAGTTTCAGGGAAATATTTCGATTCCTCGACCTCGTATAGGCCTCATGAACCTCTTTTGGTTAATTATTAATACAAGGATCATATAACTTGTCCCCTTTTTAGTGACCAAAGCACAAAATCACTAAAGGAACACTTCCATGGATACAAAAAATCAACATGTCATAATGTTGATGAGAAGAAATTAACAATCATAAAAATAAAAATAAATAATTAAACTATTGATCCAAAGTATCAGCATATAAACGTTGCAACAAACACACGAGGAAAAGGGGAGATAACAAGGACAACACACAAAGAAAAATATAGATAACAAACGTGGATGCGGGAAGTTACAGTGTGAAGGTCGGGGAATCCAAATAGTCTCGAGATGGTAGCAAGCTTCAAATTTGAAGCCTTCAGAGCCCTTCAAAGGCCATTTTAAACGTCATAGAAGGCCACAAGGAATTTTACCATGCAAAAAAAAATTAGTTTCATTCCTAGCACTTCAATAATGAAATTGAGTAAGCCTCGGTAAATTTGCAACAGAAGGGCAGCTACAAAATTTGCCTATCTAGGGATTCAGTGGACTATGGGAGATTCGAGACTTAGAGTCTTCCCAAGTGCCCTTGAATAGTCGGATCATGGATGAGGATCTCAGTCCCAATCGACATGGACCACGGTGGGCCACTAGGATTCCTAGTGCCAAGTTCAAGTAGGTGAGTCAGGACTGTGACTCACGATTCGATGTTCACTTTCAAAGCATTTAATGGAATTAGCATGCATTACTGATTCACCAACTTCATTAAATCTTGGTATGAGATGATGCCACCTACCAACTCGATCTTCCATCTGTCATCTTATTGTTCACCGAGTCACTTGATATCACAACTTACAAGTCACTTGAGTATTTGAGTATATAATGTGAAATTAAATACTCATATGAGTCATATCTAAGGATGGTGAATTGATTTGATAACCCTCCACTGTGAAGGCTATGTAAGGAAAAACTAATTGTGTTGTTTTTTGGGTTACAACTTACGAGTTGCAATTTACAATGCATTGAGCAATCTTTTCTAGATTTGAACCTAACCTGGTCCAATGGGTATGTAAGTTTCCAGACCAGGGTTTCACCCAGTGCTAGACATTTCTATTATGACCACCACAAGACTGGGATGACGAATCTTTGGTAGCAGGCTAGCAGCACGCCACCCTTTGTTTGTGCTCATGAATCATATCCTATACTAGTTAGTCTAGTATTCTAGTATTTAATCCAATTTCCATTCATTTACCGGGGTCATAATCATTTGAATCATCACTCTCAGTCTCCCACGGTCCACCTAGGCCGCTTAGTCTACCTGTCTCATCAAAGGAAGGGGGTTAGGTAGTAGAGACAAAGGCAAATGGAATGGAGGGCCAGCTATAGAGAATGGCTGTACAATATGCATATAGTCATTTCTAAAAGAAACGAATGAATTTGCCATATACTTAATTGAATATTATCATTACTTAATTTGTCGAGATGCTTACATGGTAACTCTTGTGCCCAAGCTGTTTATGAGGGTTTCCTATGTCTACAATGGCTACGATTTAGAGAGGCTTGTTCCCATAATTCAAAGCACTAGTGGGTTTCTCCTGCAAATATCGCTATTATGTCTCCCCTCCTCACTCACCTCACCTTTTTACTTGAGTCTTCTTCTTCTTCTTCTTCTTCCTCCTATGGGCTCTCTGATCTATGCCCTGAGTGCCCTCATAACGAAGAATGATCTCTGAAAGTATCTGGAAACCTTAGGAAAACAATACCCAGTTTTCCCTCACCTACATAGATATATCTATGTTATGACGTAGAAGCAATTATAAAATGATTTTTTTGTAATCATGTGAAATACACAAACATGCATTTTCCTACCTCGAGCAAGATAAACCAACTCGGGAGCGTTAGGATATTGTGGAATTGAGATGGCATTGCTTCCAATCATCTTTCTGTAGAAGGAAATGGTTGCACACTCTAATTCCTCATTGTCTTCTGTGGTGGCCAACTCAAAGGTTCCTCCTTTTTCACAGGTAGGAGAAAGAGAAGCAAAGGTAGAACGTTGGGTAGGTTGGATTAATGAGCTTCCCCAAACTTAAAGAGATTGGTGAAGTCTGTGAAAAAAAACTATTTTGGGTTTACGAGTATAGGACAGTTGGAGGTCAGGACTCAAACTCTCAACTCTCCAATTCTATGCTTCAGTGTCTCCCTAATTTCTATTTCCTCCAAAAGATTATGCAGAGCTAAGCTGTCGACTTGGCTGTCGTGAATTTACAGGTATGTATAGCATTTTACACTTGTGTAACATTTTATATGTGGATAAAAGTTAAATGTGTTTCTTGTTGGAGTTCCTTCTGGTTCTATAAATATAAGGGTTTAAAATTTCTCCATCCAAAATGTTGTTTGAAATTTGTAATGTATTATGCTCTTGCATTTCTGCCAGACTAAGTCTCCAATAGTCAATAGATGTAACCTTAAAAAACCCAGTATTTAAATGAAATCACAACCAAAATAATCTATACTTTTCATAGTCTAGGACCGCAACTTCATTTGGACAGAGGAGCAAGAAGAAAGAGCCTTATATCTGAATTCCAAATCTGTTAATGTTATTTATCCGCCGTGAATTGTAAACATTAGGTTGAAAGAAAGAACATTATTTGAATATAAGTGTTTGAATTGTTCCAATTTCCATGATGAAACAAATAGTTGAAAGGATAAAATATTTAACAATCGACACTATAAATGTTGTAGACTCTGACCCCTTCATTTCATCCTTCTAATAATGGAAACAAGAAGTACAAATTGTCTACCAATATATCTAAAGAAGGGAATCCTTCGACAGTCGTTCATGAATGAGGGACTGGGAGTGCAATGATCTAGCAAAGAACATGATTTCAACATCTTCATTGTCGCAAACCTCCCAAACATGTGTTTATTATTTGTCTTCCTTATTGACTTTGGTAGAAACTAGACACCCAACTTGTAGTGATATTTGTTGGAGAATTTAAAGTTCTTCCTTATAGTGGACTAATAAATACTTAACCTTTTTGATAGGGCTGATAAACTCGATATAGATTGGAGGGACTATCCATAATCTACCTAAAATTGGGGATTTTGTTTGATCACTTCGAATTGGGGTATAAACTTGATATACATTGGAGGGACTATCCATAATCCACCTAAAATTGGGGCCTTTGTTTGATCATTTTGATTCGAGCATGTGGGGAGGACATGATTCAATTCTAAAAATAACTTCTAAATTTAGGGTTAATAAAAAAGTTTCTCTGTGAAAGCATTAGGTATTACATTCTAGGTTTATCTTTTAGGTAGGCCCAATCACACTTGACCAATAGAGCCACCATCAAGTTGAATCAATCCTCGATTCAAAGGTCCTTCCAAATTCCAATGCCTTATTTTATCAATGGCCTAACAACCGAGTATTTCACTGGCTCGACAAAATTGTCCCTTATCTAAGTTCAATAAACTATATGCTCCAAGGACCAAGAGAGTACATTGTTACCTCACTAATTCCATGTAAATGTTGAATCACTCGGGATTTCTTCTTATTGTCATTTTTTTCAATACAGTGTTTTTAGTAAATAATAAAATTTTGTTGTACACTTACAATTTCAAATGAAAAGAATGATTTATTTTTATATGTTGAATTTTTCATGAAATGGAACCCTACCCTTCAAATTTGATCCCTGGATGGTAGGCCTTCGATCGGGCATGTTTACCGCAGTATTGACGCCAAGGACGGATTTTCGAGCCCTCACTCGGGCGTTGCGAGCTGCTGGGACATTTTCAGGTAAATATTTGTTGTTCTCTGAGGTTCAGTTTCAGTATTTGAGGTTAACTTATTTACTGTAATGTTGGATCTGGTTTCTGGCTTTATAACTGAATGCTTTGCCCTGGGAGGTCAGGATTTAATGCATCTTTAGCTTGCTGGCAAATAAATAGATAATTTTGATACTTGCTCCGCGAGGTGATAGTTTCTGAAATGAGAACTTTGTACAAGATAATGAAACTCCTCAGAGAGTATATGTTCTTCACCACTTCCCACCCAGGGGTCTGCCCCTATCCTTACTTTAATTCAGTTACCAACATTCCAAGCCATCCAGTTACCCACTAGTGGGAATGGTTGTACTATAGCCTTCCATATATTTGACAGAATAGGCTTAACAGCCTGCCTGATCCTGCGTTCCATTGACGATGGTTCTATATACTTATGAAGAATCTCTTGCCTCCATAGGCTTTCCTTAGGATTCATCATATAAGAAAACATTAAATTGTCAACGAGGGTTTAGAGATATCGCAACACATAGAACATCTGACACTGTCTTTGACTAGGCACATCCAAGGTCATATGGACCATCTGATAGTCTTGAAGGACCTTTGATGAATGATCTATGGGGAAGCCACAGATTTCAACTCAGGATCACATGTCAGCGATATGATCACAAACCAAATCTGATCGATATATCGCCCCTTGCCGAAAAAGAATTAACATGCCTCACCCAGGGAGATTCAAACTGGGCACCTCCTGTCACGGAACTAGCCCATTGGAATTGAGTAGTATATGTTACATTAAAGGCAGAGATGATTCAGGCCCTCCTTGTAACATTGTACCTTGATGAATTTACATTTTATGGAGGCTTAAGGAAGTATCGTAACTTTAAAATATTTAAGCTAACAGAAGAATTTTACAATCACTGTACCTGACTGAGGTGTAAGAAACAGTTGAGGATTACCTCTTAGACGATAGGCCACACTTCCATTTGGCATGTGTGGATACACCAGCACTCTCTCTGTACAAGTCATGCAAAATCCATATAATCGTAACAAGTTCCTATGCACAGCCAAGCTGATCATTTCTACCTCTGTCTGAAATTGGACTTCGCCACCAACAGCACTGGTGTCTTTCAATCTTTTCACAGCTACCAAAGTACCATCTTTTAGGATTCCTTTGTACACAATTCCAAACCCTCCTTGGCCTAAAATATTTTTTGCATTAAAATTATTGGTGGCAGCTTGGAGCTCTCGAAATGAGAACCTCCTTAGATTCCCCATGCATACTTCAGCATCAAGCTGTTCTGCAAGCCCAACCACTACAAAGTATAAGAAGCCACTCTATACCTTCAAATATGTCTCTTTTGGTTACACAAATACTACTACAATCTTTGTTTCTGAGATATTGAACAAACCATTAGCATAAAAGAATACAAGGCTATTATGTTTCTTCCGCCACCAAAGAACATGTCCAATGGAAAGTATAAACACAGCTAGACAACCAAAACTCGCACCAAGAGCAATAGCCACCTTCTGACTCTTATGCCATCTGGAGGGCACTCTATCTGGATGCAATAACACATATTGCATGAGTTTGCAAAGAAAAATGGTCAAGCTTGGAAATATATCTCTTTCTTAACAAAAAGTGTAATGCAACGAAGGCAACGTGAGTTGTAAACACTCATTATGTTAGAGTTATTGTTCCCAATCAATCTTGATATTCCCGGGATAGTGTTTCGTATACTTGTTCCTGCCCAATCAATCAACGTGTGCGTGTTAGGACAGAGCTCTATATCATTATGTTCATAAGTTTCTGAATAAGTTTCTGAATAAGGCCGTAGATGATAATATCCTTTTATTCTCATTAAAAGGCAGCATATAGTCAGCTCAGTTGAGTGGATTACTTTTATCTGTATCGAGAGTAACCGAAAGGGGTGTGTGAGAATCAACAGGACAATTCTTCACCCTCTCGCATAGAAAGGGGTTTCCTACCATACTGCACGACTCAGCAACAGAATTATAAGTTCATAACCATCAGTTCACATCATCCAACTTGATAAAGTTATACAAAAGACTAAACAAGAGGCAGCACATCCAAGTTGGCAAATCTGACTTATCTCATCAAAATTCTTACTTGTACGATTTGGCTAGAATTCTTGGTATAGGACCACTGAGATTATTGTAAGATAATTCCCTAGAATTTCAAATGAGAAGTGCTTAGAACCCAATCCATATGGATGATATAGATAAAAATGAACATGTTTTAATTGATTTGACAAGTAAAGAGACATACAATAAAGTCAAGCCTGAAAGGTTTGCCAGTGATCCAGGAAACGGTCCAGAAATATTGTTGTTGTTGAGTTGCCTGGTTAGTTCAGGACATAACCAACTTTCCTGTAAGAATTCTACCTCTTATAGAGAAAGTATCCATCACTTTAACTCTGACCTTAACTCTGACCGACAAAGTAACTGGAGGAAGAAAGTAATAAATTGAAATTCCGCCAATACAGCTCACGTAATACTTACAAGTACTTTAAGTTCTTCAGCTGACCCAATGAACTCGGTATCCAACCACTAAATTGATTCCCTGAAAGGTCAATAGTTTGAAGGTTTTCCAACTTCCCTAATTCAACTGGAATCGGACCTGATATATTGTTGTTCTGTAATAACCTGCAAAGGTGCATACACTGATGATGAGATAATTTTGATGTCCAACAAAATACCACAAAAGTGGGCAAAACAGACTAAGATGTACATCCAGTGTCAGTACAAAGTAAGAGTGCCAAGGCATCTCCTAAAACAGTGATAAGAGCAGAATGTCTATAAGATTTCAGAGCAGGTTAGAGACTACCACAATATGTCTAGCTAAAAAAACAATGTAGCAAATATGAAATATCATTTTGATGAATATGTTGCTGAGGATCTGCAATAAATTTTATTGGGAATATCCGGGAAAACATCAGGAATTATCAGAAAATATTGGAAAAAGGAAACTTAGACTTGAAAAAGTATGAAACAATGGAAAAATTGGCAACCTGAAAAACTCAAGAGCAATCGGAAATATCGGGAGAAATCAGAAAAATTTGCAACACTGAAAAAAAACTAGAAGAGAGGGTATAAGAGAAGGTGCTAGTAAAATAGAAGTGCTGGAAACTGAAAGGCCCTGAGAATCTTGGTAGTGATCAAAAGAGAGAAAGAGGATGTCAAGGCCTGCTAAAGCTAACAGCCAAGGATGTCAAGGCCTGCTAAAGCTAACAGGCGTAGCTATGTTGTCAAGATCACCCAAGACTTGCACCTGGCCTTATCTGCACCCAGCTATGTTGTCAAGATCACCCAAGACTTGCACCTGGCCTTATCTGCACCCACTCTGGGGGGTTGAACTCAAGTCTCTGTTTTAATCCAACCCTGATCAACTTACTGTTTGCTACTAGACCACAGTCCCGTGGACAAGAAAATGGGAGACTTAAAGGTCATATGACTTTAAAAATCAGATGGCATGCTTCTGACTTAAATGTCAGCGAATATTAACTCCTTACTGTATGTGACCAAGTGGCCAAGGTGCTATTTTCTGTTGTTTCACAACCTCCATCAAGAATCTGCAGCCTCCATGGGGTTTGTATTTATTTTCACAGTATTTGGACAACTATATAGTTGATTGAATAAACTCATCCATAGGCTTGAGTTCTTTAAGATCGCCTAATATGCTTAAAGTTTAATCAATCAGATTTTTCTTTTCTTTATTTAGCTATTTGGTACATGTTTATTAAGTAATTGTGGCTCATTGCTTTTTATAGAAACACTTTTGGAACAATGTGTTGCATAATCCCTGCTTAGTGTATGATTTAGCAATTATATATGTTTTGTTGCTTTGGATGATGTTGGTTGTCTTAATTATGGATCCTTTTATTCTCAGTTATCAGATGGGAAATTACTTAGGTTGATGTTTTCAGAGGGAAGAGATCGCGCTTATGCTACAGAAGGATGCTGCTGCAAAGGCAATAGTCTTTAGCCAGTTTACATCATTTTTGGATTTAATTACTTTTTCTCTACAGAAGGTATACTTTCTCCGTACATAACTTCTAAGCATTATGTTAAAGCATGATGGCAATATAGTCCAGAGTGTTCAAAAACAGTTTCTGTAATTGTCCTTGGTTATAACTTATCACTCTAAAGTCATATTTGTTGACTGCAATGATTTAAAGTAAAAATATATTGCATTCATATTGGAAAAAAATTCATTTCTTTTTAAATCATATTGATCTATAACCTTGTCTTTTCCACATTGAATATTTTGTGAACCATTGGCAGGTTTAACAATGTTTATCTTATATTGCCATTGCATATTTTCCATACCTTTGTCAGTTTTTGGGGTCAGCATGGATTTTCTTAATGTGTGTTATAACTACGGTGCTATGCTTTAAAAGATCTTCTAGTTAAAGTCTGTGGATTGTAAAATTATATTGCATTCATATTGGAAAAAAATCATTTCTTTTTAAATCATAGTGATCTCTAACCTTGTCTTTCCCACATTGAATATTTCGTGAACCATTGGCAGGTTTAACAATGTTTATTTTATGTTGCCTTTGCATATTTTCCACACCTTTGTCCTTTTTTGTGGTTGGCATGGATTTTCTTAATGTGTGTTATCACTATGGTGCTATGCTTTAAAATATCTTCTAGTTAAAGTCTGTGGATTGTTCTTTATGTCAATAGAAAATGCTTGAACATAAATATATGTCAAATGATGTAGTCAGGGATAAAATGCACTCAACTGAATGGAAGTATGAGTATTCAGGCAAGAGATCAAACAATTGAGAAGTTTTCAAATCATCTAGATTGCAAGGTATTTCCTTTGTTGTCGTTAATCTCTGAAAATTCTGACTTTGATCATCTATTTATGATCTGGGTGTTAACGTTTATTTGTCTTGTAGATTTTCCTGATGAGTTTGAAGGGAGGAGGTGTGGCGTTTTCCTTGACAGTAGCTTCTCATGTAAGAACCTTCCCTGTCTGGTACTGTATTTTGCTTTTGTATGTTTGATCCTTTTCTGCTGAAGACAATAAATTTCTAGTTTGTATCTTTTTCAGCTCAACTTCGCAATGCGCCTAGCAAATAGGAAAGTGAATTTTCTAATCCAAGATATAATTTTATCTGCATCATTTTCAGGTTTTTTTGATGGATCCTTGGTGGAATCCAGCAGTGGAACAACAGGCTAAGGATCGCATTCATCGGCTGGGACAGTATAAACCAATCAGGTACTTTGTTTACAGTCTAGTCAGTTTGTAAGTAACTATATCTTTGTTTTGGTTTGGTTTGTTCTGTTGCCCTGGAAAAATAAATCTCATAACAATGAAACCATGCTCATGTCTAGTTTTTGTAATACAACTGTGGTAGTATTAGTTTATCTTGTTGCCTATTTGAAGCAGCTCACACGCTATTAGCGAATTACACACAGTGGGGTATATTTGAATTTTGGACCACTATTTCCTCTCCTTGGCAGTTTATTTTGAACCAAAGTTAAGTACAAGGTTATCTATACATTCCTCAAAGAATAATATATGATTAGGTCAAAACAAGTTTTGAAATTTTAAAAAGGCTTATCAAAATGTAATAATGGTATTCATGCAACAGTGAATTACTAATAATCATTAACCATAGGTTTTTGATACATTGCCGTCAGGTTGCTTTGGAAGCAGCTTAGTTTTAGGTTTCTATAGTCTCATTCAAGCTTCTTTGATCAAGAAATAAAGGATACTAAGATAACCTTTTTGGTACCATAACACAACTTTTGTGAACCAATTCATTAGTACAAATTTGAACTTTGAAATTTTTTGCTGATGCTAAAAATATATAAAATTTTCCGGAGAAGTCAAACTGCTTAATTCTTTGGTCATCTGCAAAGTTTTTAAAGGCTCACCATTGTAAACGTTTCTTAAATACATTATGTTGCAATTGGCCCTTTTGCAGAGTTTTTAGGCTGTGCCCTTGAAAGCCTTTTTGAAATGCATTATGTTGCATCTATGATCATAAAGTTCAATAGTTTGTTCAATTAACTAGTCTTTTAATACAACAACTGACTATTGTAAATCCTGTTTATACATTCCTTAGGGTCGTGAGATTTGTCATTGCAAATACAATTGAAGAGAGAATTCTTAGATTGCAGGAGAAAAAGCAACTCGTTTTTGAAGGGTAAACGTTATAGCCATCAGTTGCTTCTACATGTTTGATGTTTTTTAAAGTAATTGCAATATGTAGGGAGTTGCTAAATAAATTCTCATGTTTCTACTGCTTTGAAATTCAGCACTGTAGGAGGTTCTTCAGAGGCTTTGGGAAGGTTAACAGAAGATGATCTTAGGTTCTTGTTCACAAACTAGGAAGCGTAATAGACAGGATGAAATGAATGCCTTGTAATGGCTTCAAAAGCGTTGGTTCGAAAGGAGCATGTTGAGTCATAAAAACCTATGATATGCATAATCCATTTTTGTATATGTAGAAGAAGCTAAGAAGGGATTTAAATTGTGAAGGAATGTTGTATTATCTCATATATATAGTTCTACTAAAAGGGAAAATTGTCTGTCAATATGTAATGGAACCCAAAACGTGATGGTGTTGTTGGTGTGTCATGGTCCACTAGATCCATTTCTCCTAGCATCCGATGCCGAATGAAAGAAACTCTGAAAGAAATGATGTCCAGAAGAATAGTCAAGAGGGTGCCCGGGCCATCCACAATGATGCTATATGAAGGGGGTCACCCTTCATAACTTGTAGAGGACGGAAAATCCCATAGCTCTTGAATCAAAGAGGACACAATTCCAGCAATTGGCTTGCTGGGAAGAATCATGGTGAGAAAAAGAATATGATAGAGTGATAGAGTGATAGAGAAATCCAAGAAGATGGAGATCTCGGGAAAAAGAGACACAAACTTGCAGCATATTCATGATGTAGAACAAAATCTTGCATCTTTAGACAAAGAAAACCATCAGCTCAAAAATTACCAACAGAGAAGAAGATGAAGAAAGAAAGGAGCTATAGCAGACCAGCAAAGAAGAATTCTAGTTGTCAAGTGAATTTTGGTTCTGCATGTTGTAAACCCAATCGAGATTGAAACCGGTGGGTGTTCTGTGTTTTGTGAAAAGGGAATTCAGCCTTGCAATTTTGGCAAGTTCCGTGGTTGTAAAAGCAGAAGCCCCTGAAAGCCCTGTTGTGATTATTGTAATGGAAAGAGGTCTAGAGGTTGCATATACACTATGTAAATTAGTTGCAGTTAATAAAAAGAATTATGCATGTTTATTTTTTCTAGTTGTGTGTAATTGCATGCATGTGCTTTCTGTTGCTTCCAGCAGTGTTGCATTTGTATGCATATTAGAGCAGAGTAAGGTTCTGACTCGTGAGATTGTTCACTGGTGGTAAGCTGTCATTTCGTTCTACGTCAAGTGCTGCCTCCTTTTTATCTTGGTCTCCCTTGCTTCGTCCAAATCAGACGATAAATAAGATTAATCAAATGATCTATTTGATCATTTTCTGCCATGTTGGAAAATGACGTCTCACTTCAATCATTGATGTTGTGGCATGTAACATTAATCATGCCACCAACATGCAAGGACACAACGAACTTCTAAGCCTCTCTCAATTGGAATTATCAGAGCCAAACAGTTGGAAAGGTCCAAAGGAAGTAGCAGTTTCAAAACTGCCCACACTCTACTTATTGTTAACTATCAAAACAACAAGACCCTGGCCCAAATTGTGGAAAACCTTGAACAGAATTTAAACATCATCAAACATGCCATTGATCTCCTGCTTAATTGCTTGGAGTTAAAATGAAATTTGAAGTGGGGGAATGAAGTGGGGAGCCAAATAAGAGAGGACTCAGGAGAT
>LPNX011083180.1:13977-49322 GCA_001517045.1 Pseudotsuga menziesii
AACATGGTTGGATTTCCATCTGAAGCTTTTACCTTCGGTGTGTTCAGTCTCCAATTGTAATTGGGTCGACTCGACTTTTGATCCTATGTGAATACTATTACAGTGCTTGACCTGTCGAGGGTCTTTGTCAGGGAATGTTTCAGTCGGTTGAATGAACTGTTTAATTTGTTGTGCTGGCTCGACTAATTGTTGATCTTCAGGGATAAAGTTGAAAGTTTGGATGAAATTTTCTTTGAGGTCATTCCAGAAAAAGGTTTCACCTTTTGCTTCCTCCATTTTATACCATTTGCTAGGTAAGTCGTCTAGGGTTGAGGGAAACAAGTGTGGCCAGGCTCTCTCATCCTTATGTCCTAGGCTTCTCCATTCTTTTTCACAAGTTTGGATGTGTTCTTCTGGGTTCTGGCCTTGAGTAAAGATGGGGATCTGTGCGTGTGGGGTGAGCTTCTTGCCACCAAACCTTTCAACAAAATAAGTTGCAGCACTAGTCCAGGTCTGAAGTTTTGTCTGATGGGTATCCCACCATCTAGCTGCTTGACCGGTGAAGGTTTCTACTAAGCTCTGTAGTCAGCCATGTTCTCCAAAGTCCTTAGACACTTGTTCAACATGCATGACTGGGGATTCCCTCTCCCTATACCTTGTTTGTGTCCTGGTTGTTTCGTTGGTCGGTTGTAAGGTAGGGTGTTCTCTTATTTTTCTCTCAAAAATCTTGGGGATAATTGAGACTAGAAAGCACTGTTGGGTGGGTTTTTTCTGTACTTTTTGGATAGTCCAGCACCCTCTTGCTTGTGTTTCATAGTTTTCCATTTCCCAGTCATATAGTTCAGCATCTGAATTGTAACCAACTGAGTCGGGGTTACCTAAGTAAAGCTCCCCTTGGGCGTTTGGTTCTGTGTAGTCAGTATTGTTTTGGATCTGATAAAGTTGTCGGGTATCGACTTCCTCATCAATTGGTTCAACCCAGGGTTGGCCTTGGGAGGGGTTAATAGGTACTATGACTTTCTGACCATTTCCTTTGAGTTTAGTACGTTCTTTATCCAGAGAGATAGAGGCTTTCATCTTTCTACCCCAAGGTCGACCTACAAGGGCTGGGAAGGAGCTAGATCCTTCCTTTGGGTCAATAATTTTGAAATCGACCTTAGTCGATATGCCTTTAATGGTTGTGTCTACATTTTTCCAAACCCCAATGGGTTCAATAAGGCCCTGGTCGGCTAGTTTCAGATAAATGCCTGACTCATAGAGTCGAGGTCGTCCCATCCTTTCCCATGTATCGCAGGTCATTATATTTACCTGGGACCCAAAATCAAGCACCACTTGTCGGACATGGAACCCTTCAATTTCCAGGTCGACAAGAGGGTCGACATCGTTTTTGTCTTTTTGATTTAAGCTACAAATGTTCTTAGTTTGTTTCTCAGGGTTAGTGCTTTTGATTTGATGCAATAAATCAATGAACTGACCAACAGATTTATCTGTTTGAATAAGATGGGTTAAATGCTGGGTCGAGTCGTGTCGACTGTGACTAATGTCCTCGTGCTGTGCAAGGTTTTGAAATATGTGTGTAGCTTCTTGGTATGTGTGTTTTTCCTTGCTAGGGTCAGGGTATGCATTTGTGTGTGTGATTTTGCTAATCTGAGGGTTGTCAGGCCCGGTTTTAGTGCCTTGTCGAGTGACGATGTGCAAATTATTAGTAGTTATGACATCATTCTTCTGGACACAAGAAAAGACATTAACATTCTTTTTATTACTGATTTTTTCCAACATTGTAGGGCAATCCTCCAAGGAGTGATCACCTACACCACAATGTGTACAAAATTTAAGATCAGTCCTGTCCTTGTACGGACAGTCTGCGCATCTGTGCCCTTCTTTGTAACAAATAAAGCATTGAGTAGGTCGACGACTTCGTATTTCTCGATTCCCAACGAATCGACCTGTTCTTCCAAACCCTGGTCGTCGATTGTCATTTCGACGGTCGTAGCGTCGGCCATCATTTCGTTGCCCATTCTGGTTATTATTATTGTTCTGCTCTGTGTTCTGGGCTACCGCATTAGTCTGATAGACGGCCTGGTAGTTTTGTCTATTTTTGAGGTTAAGATGGCAGTCGGCCGTGTTGTGATTTGCTGTTTCGCATATAGCACACCAGGAAGCTTTTCCATTCTTCATATTGTAAGGACAGTCGGCGGTGGAATGGTCTCCTCGTTCCTGGCAGATGTCGCAAAACGCCTTTGTCTGTATGAAACGGACATCTTGTCGACTGAATTGCTGTCGACAGTTATCTTTTGTATGTCCGGCTGTTGAACAGTTAGTACACCAGATGTCTTGGTTCTTAAGTGTGAGCTCTTTCAAGGACTTCTGCATATTTTCCAGTTGTTCTTCCAAGCGGTGGTCAGTCGGGTAGGCAGGTATGTCTTCATCCATCTCGACCTGCAATGCTTTTGTCAACGCATCTTCGTACGATTTGAAGGTCTCCAGACTGATGTGTCGGCGAACTTTCTGTGAAAGTACTGCAAGGAACCATTGAATGAGTAATTGCTCGTCGATGACATAGTCCAACTGACTCAATAGATCCTTCCATCGTTTATCGTAATCGCGGACTGTTTCTCCTGGCTTCTGTTGGGTTGTCTTCAGCTTCTTGGCTGCCAGGTGTTTAGCGTCTGGAGTCTTAAAAAATGATAGGAATTGCGCCTTTATCTCTGATTTTGTTGCTCGAGGTTGCCTTTCGGTAAATGTCATATACCATGTGAGAGCTCTTTTCCGAAGGGCTCCTGCAAACTGGGCTATTTGTCGGTCTTCTTCGGTTACTTTGTTAGCCTCCCATATCGACTCGCAGACAAACCAGTGTCGTTTGGGGTCTTCGTCACCCTCATACAGGGGAATCTGAGCAGATCCGTGACCCATGTCGGAGTCACTGTCACTACTCTCTGATGATGTCGGAGGAGGAGGTGGAGGTGGAGGAGGTGGTGTTGTAAGGGGTGGGGTTGTTGAGTCAGCCGAATCTGTCGGGGTGACGATGAGGTTTTGGTCGATGGAACTTGTGCTTCCTTCGGGTGTCGACTCTTTTTCGTCGAATAGCAGATTGGTGATAATTTGTCTTCTTAATGACCCACTGTCACTTGGCGTGCTCAGGTCTGACTCTTGTGTATCTTCGGAAGATGTATGTGGCAGGGGGGGTGCTCCTTCATGTGTCGGCAGGAGCAAGTGGATACTTCGAAAGGAAGGTGCCGTTTGAAAGGTCACCCAATTACCTTCGATTGGTCGACGTATTACAAGATGTCGACCCGGATATGGTTCATCGCCTAGTCGGCTCCAGAGTGTAATGTCGCCAGCTCTTAGTCGAAGGTCATCTTCAATAATAGTTTGTATTCTGGTACGCGGACCTACTGTGGAAAGGGTTACTCCTTCGTCGGGAACAATTAGTTGGAGAGCTTCTGGCTGCTCTATCCACATTTCATCATCTTCAGGGGACGCCTCTTCTTCTTCGCCTTCTCTGCGTCGGTCATGACCCGACTCTGGCGGTACTTCATCAAGGTCGGTCTCCCTAGGGTTTTGCTGCAGCTCTGCGGCTCGTTCTCGTCTAGCTTCCCTTTTCTTCTGTCTTTCGTCCCTTTCGATTCTCTTAATGTCCGACATACTGTAGTACAATACTATGCCTTCAGTTCCTCTTCGGTCGATTCTGCATTACTGGTGACTACGACTCTGGTCGACTAGGATCCACTATGCTCGATGTCCGACACACGACCAGCTACCCCCCCATGGCCTACCTGATGCTTTTTAGAAAGCTCGGATAGTGTCTACTTACTCAGGAAGTATTCCCACTCCCTTTCAGCGATGAATTTTTCCCACTGCTTCTGCTTCTCCGCCCAGTTAGTGTTGGAGGGTGGTTCACGTAATAGAGGTCGAGGTTCAACAATGTGCCCTGCTCCTTTCTCTATTAAAAACTTGAACAGTAAAGCCGGTAAGGAACACAAGAATTGATCAGTAAATTCTGTGAAAAATTTCTGTCGGACGGTTTCCATAGAAGTCCTGTCTTCGACTGCTTGTTCCTCACAGAAGTCGTCGGCTATCTTTTCGAACCACTCCGAGAGATTCGTACGTCCTCCTCGGATCAGTTTCTGGAGTAATTGTTCTTCTTTAGTATTGTCCGGTTTTCTCATCCAAAAGCTGCTTTAGTAGATGGGGCACGGATTCGACAAACTTTTCGTGAGTCTCAGTGAAAAATCTGGCTTTTGCTTCTGCGACTGTCAATCTGTTCCTTCTTGCGTAATTTTGTAGATAGTTAGCAATTTTTCGCTCCCACCAGTCCTTTATCTCCTGCTCTGGTATCATATGTGAGCATATATTCCAGTTATGTACTACCGGCAACGGAACCAATGTTGTAATCTCACAGATCACATAAGGTTACCAATAATACATACAAAAATATACACAGATGCAAGAGACAAGAACAGATAGGATGAACAGATTATATTATTCTCAATAGATCGTACAAATCCAAGAACTGAACTTCGTTCTTGTGTGGCTCAACAGCCTAATATATACAATTTACAATCAGTTAAAAGTAACGACCCGTCGGTTCGGTGAACCGACACAACTATCAGTTAACAGACTAACTACTGTGTTTACCCAGCCGACCGACGTAGTCGGTCTCTCGACTTAGTCGGCTGCTCGACTAAGTCGGTCTTCGTTCAAGTCGACTTATGTCGACTTGCTCCTTCTACAGTCTGTCAGCCCTATTTGCATTACTTGGTCAGTCATAATGCATGATGGAGTCTACATTTGAAATTACATGAAGGATGATAAAGACTTGGCTCGACATGACACGAGACACTAATTTTAGGTGATAAAGACTACAATGTCACTTTCATCTACAGGGCTTGAAAAATGTCTCAACTAGGTATCAACTATGGTTGGAAGGTAACATAATTGGATGGCTAGAGACCGTTAGACTCATATTTGTCAAATTTTCCAATGTTGGGACAAACTCAATGACTCATTGAAAAACATATATATTTTTTTTCTTATTTTCATCCACACTAAATCACTTATCCTTCATGCAACTCTATTATAGTTCTCATATGACTCTATAAATATTAGACCACATTTTAAGTAATCTATTTTGCACATTATAGTCTTACAAAAAAAGGTATTTGTTGTGCTAGGAGAAAATGTTGATAGTCCAATATTCCACCTATTGAATTCTTCTTTTGTGGCCATTTAACTTTCCATTAAATACAGATATTTTTGAGGTTTTTTTATTTATATTCACCCCTATTTACATGCTTGTAACTTTCTTTCCTAATTGGGTGTGTTCTTTCATCGCCTTTTCTACTGTAGATAGCATTGGGTTCAATATTTCAGAGACTGTTAACGAGAAGGTTCATTTAATATGATTGGGATGCAATAGGGTTTTGGGAAGAAGGAAGTTTTGTTTTATGTTTGTTGAAAATATTCTAACATATAATTGTGGCCAAGTATTGCCCAATAATTTAGCTCGATAGCCATGCTTCTTGGACTTAGATAAAAGGGTATAAGAGTGTCCTCTGTCCAGGTCAATTATGTAATCAATTTGCAGGAGATCAAACCATGGCCACCTTCCCAGTCCTCGATATATGAAATATTAGTGATCCTGCACTGGGAAATGGGCTCTAAACACTCTGTAAGTACCAAAAGGGTTACACCTTTAATTGGGCCAGATGTTGGCGATGGACAGATGTATTTTAATGATTCATTTATACTCCTTGTTACTTAGTTTAGGGAATCTTCTAACAAGTCCGGTAAAATAAAAGATGATGATAATTTCAGAATAATTTTTTAGAATTGAACTTATATGAAACTAAAAATGAAATAATATTGAAAGGGAAGATTTTGGGAAGTGTCGTCGTAGACCTAGTTGATTATGGGATTCTCCAAATATCTGTTAGCACTAGTGTTTCCCTCAACATGAACATTGAAGAGAGACCCAAGAAATTTAGCGTAAAACATCTTTGTACTTCAGCATTGGTTTAAATTATAGAAACAGTGTGTCTGATGACCTTGACATTGAGGGGGCACAAGTCTATATGAGTCATAGCTCCTCATCAAGGTATCCCCTTCCAAATATGCCTTCTCTGGACAAGGATGCCAAAGATTCCTTAGCTGCTACATTATTGAGTGGTAAGGAGGACAAAATTGCATCCTTCACTAATGATGAGTCCTCTTCTCATTCTCTATCACCTGTTTCTACACATGCATCAGAGACAATTTAAGTAAATACACCCTTCACAAAAATGGAACATACTTTTGGAGTTTAACACAACTAAGAACACATGAAATAAATGATTTTGAAGTACTAGGCTAAAAATATATGCATAGGCTATGGAGATGCATGCCAATGGCCAGGAAATTTGAATCTTAGTTACTGTGTACACATTATTCAACAAAAGTCATGATTGGTGTCTACTTGCAAACATTCAATTTCTTTTTGTTGTAATTGGGGAATAAATACTTTGTCTATGTGAGCTCTCTCAATAAATGGTCGTGCAATCTCAAAGTTGCTTCGAACTGTCAATTCAGGTCACATAGTTATTTTCCCAAATTTTCTTGCATTTTTGTTTTCCTTTGATCAAATCTAGTTAACTTTGATTACGTTTAATCCGTTGTTCCTTTACACAATTATTGATGTTTTTAAATATTTTATTGTTCAGCCGATGAATTTCCTTTATTTCATGCTATGACTACATATTACATCAATTATGTGGAAACTTCAAGAAGTTTTTAGCTTTAAAACCTCCGTTCAACATGTGGTTACCAGTAGTAAATTTCCATGGATGTTCTCATCTAAGTCGAAATTGTTGTTGCCATTTTTATTCTAATTGTAATTGGTAGCTATTGTAGTTTTGTATCATTTGTTTTAGATTTTGACAACCTTTGATATCATTAAGTAGAGTCCTCTATATCTAAATTTGCAAAAATGTTATCCTTCTCCATAATGGTTTCTTTGTAGTGGAATATTTTTCTTATTTTTTCTAGTATATTTTGTGAGATTTATTCTATTTTGTAGAGTGCTTTCATTAGTGGTGTTATATTTTGTGAGGATTTTCTTTGTTCTTGTCATTCAATCAGGTTTTTTCTCTTTATTGGCAAACTTTTGGTTCAATATTTGTCATCCCAGTTCATTCTTGTACCTGTAGCTTTCCCTGCTTCTGAGGAGAGGTTATGGGAAACACTTATGAAAGAATAAAATATGGCTATAGCACTCGAATATCAGGGGTGAAGTCTTATGCCTCAATTCCAAAACAATTACTTGCTCACTGACATGGTCTTTGTTTAATCCACTTGGCATATTCAGGCAATAGTTTGGCCAAAAACGCAAATAAACCTCAAAGGGAAAGCCATCTAGGCTTGTTGGTTTTTCCTTGGCCATGTTTTGCGAAGCTTGAAACCACCCATATTTGTCCATATTAGGTTTGGGCATGTTCTAAGTAAAGTGTGTGGTGACCCACTATAGCAGCAACCTTAAAACAATCCTCTTAGGTGGTTAAAGATGTCAAACTATTAGCCCAGGTTTCACCTGTAGCATTTTTCCCATAAGACTGAGATATAGGCAGCATGAAAGGAGCATTTATATAGAAAACATGAATGGATCAAGGGTAGAATTTTAGTATTCTAAAGCATCCACACAATATCCAAAGGATTGATCCACATTTTCACACCTTGCAAACTTGTGTATTCACCATGAGGTCATTCCTTCTATGTTGTCTTATTCTAGCATTTTCTCACATTTTGTGGAGGATTTTACTATTTTGGAAGGATTTTATCACATTCTTGGAGCATCATCCAATTTTAAAAGGTATTTTTTATGATATCCCATCATTGTGAGGGTTTCCTTATATATTTCGAAGAGAACATTTAGTCCCTATAACAAACTTTTAGAGGTTATTTAGTGGATAGGATTTTTCCATGGCATTCTATCCAAATTGTGGTTAGGATGTCCCTTAAACTTTCCATCACATTTAATCTAATCCATTCATGTTTTTTTTGGACTCTATAGGCCATTTAGATCCCCGCTTTTTAAATGTTTTCAATTTTGTTTCAAATATGTATTACACTTGGTGACATTTTGATATATTCACCCTTACATGGTATATGCATGAGTATACTTTGCATATTTTCTCATGAGTATCCAAGATTCTATTCTACCAAATTCATCCAAGGCTCACACCCGGTTCCAACATCTATGGAAGAGCATGCATAAGAGAAAGCACAAGCAACCAACTTTTCAAGGGCATCATGCCACAAGGAAGGCTTCAACCCAACTGAAGGAACTAACAACATAGTGCTTTCATTTTTTGGACAAGGGCCTATTAACTCCTAACCATATTCTATATGCATAGTAGGGTATGATTCTATCGTTGCTTCATCACAAACATTTTTGAAGGATGTATACCATTTTAGATTCGCATGAGGTTTCATCTCTATCAATAGGTTGATTAGTTACCTTTTAGAATATATCTACAATTGGGATTTGACATTAATAATTAATAATAAAACTATAAGATGTGAAAATAAAACAATCAATAAATAATAAGTTGCAAAAACCTTACAAATACAACATTAGATCATTTTGACATGTTTAATGCATGTATTTGCATTTAATTGATTCTCAATCTTTAATGCTTGGCCACATAACATCTTTCTTGGTGCCCTTCTTCCTTGGATTAACACATTATTTTAAAGAGCTGCATTGCTTTCACAAAATCTATTTTGAAGAAAATTCAGTGTCCTTGGAACAATATAACCTCTCAAGAAAATAATCATGCTATAATTTACTTCCCCTCCCAATAACACACAAAGCATATACAATCATGTTCTTTCTTTTTCAAAAAAATGTATTCTCCTCAAGTTGGATTTATTCCTCAACCTACAACACCATGGCTAACCACTTATTATTGCACCTCAATTGCTAGTTACTATCAATCCCAAACCAAATCCAGATACAATAAACAGTACAACACCATGGCTAACCACTTATTATTGCACCTCAATTGCTAGTTACTATCAATCCCAAACCAAATCCAGATACAATAAACAGTACAACACCATGGCTAACCACTTATTATTGCACCTCAATTGCTAGTTACTATCAATCCCAAACCAAATCCAGATACAATAAACAGTACGCCAACCAGGACACGTCCTTTCAATTATTTTGGTTTCAAACTATCAGGCAGTTATGAAACGTATCTGAGAGGCTAAGTTTGCTAACGTAGTAATATAGCATGACATTTACACTTCAATACTTTTGAATATGAGTTGCACACCATTCCGAGGCTGTAACGTAGTAATATAGCATGATATTTACACTTCAATACTTTTGAATATGATTTGCATACCATTCCGAGGCTGTAAAGTAATCACAGCGTAGTAATATAGCATGATATTTACACTTCAATACTTTTGAATATGATTTGCATACCATTCCGAGGCTGTAAAGTAATCACAGCAACGGGGGCATGCTTGTAAGTGGGAGAGAGACTGAATGAAAATTTCTGTAAATTTTAAAATCATGGAGAGGACAGTCTTGGCCTCCAACATCCCAAAATTTTGGCCAACACAATTTCTTGGACCCAAGGAAAATGGGAAGAAGGCATTTGGGTGAATGGCTGCCTTTGAAGTACCCTCTGCAAATCTCTCCGGCTTAAACAAGTTTGCGTCTGGACCCCAGAACTTCTCATTATGATGTACTGCCAAAATTGGAAAGTCCAAGGCTGCCCCTTTCGGAATAGAGAACTGGCCGAGCTTCATCTCTTTGTATGCTTTTCTTCTTACCATAACGGCAGGCGGATATAACCTCAGAGTTTCATTCAGTACCATAGTCATCTGCCAATGAAAAAAAATATTCAATACAACTTAATTGACAAAGAATCATCAAATTTAACTAGTTTAGCATTGAATTTGTTTAATTAATTATTGTTTGTTTTTGTTACATAAAATTTATCATGGTATCAGATTTTTTTAGAGAATCCAAGAACAGATACATTGAAAATAGCAGAGTTTCATAGTTGATTGTCCAGCTGCAGCCTGTAATCTATGGAGAACGCTACAGTAGAGAAGTAAGGATCTGTCATGTTGTGAAATGGTATTCTTTTGTGGTGAAGAAAGTCACCATCCTAAAGTCAAGTTGAAGCTAACTTATTTGAAGATCTCCTCTAACTTGTGGAGTTTGATGAAATGGGGAGCAACAAAAGTTGTCACAAAAATGAACAACTTGAAGCTGAAAATAAAGAAACAAATTTTGAGGAATATTGTGGAGTTTGATGAAATGGGGAGCAACATAAGTTGCCACAATGTATTTGTGGAAAATGAACAACTTAAAGCTGAAAATAAAGAAACAATTATGAGGAATATTTGACATTTATTAAGGATTAGCTTGCAAAGCCAAAATGATTTGAGATGACAACCTACATGAGGAAGCTTTATAAAAAGAGCAGAACTCACATGGTTCTAATTATTATATTCTTTGTAATCTTTAAAAATTTTAGTATGTAGCTGAGTAGTTAGTTGAAGAAAACTGCAACAACTCTTTTACAAGTGTTAAAAGCAACATTGAAGATGTTGTAAATAACTGGTTTTACAATCAGAGTTGGAATTGAAAAAGAAAAGAAGAAGAAATGAATCCAAATATTAACGATAAGAAGAGATACTAAAGTTTAAAGGCTCTAGCTCAAAAAAGAAAAAGAAAATTCAATATTTCAAAGATTGGAATTGAAAAAGAGAAGAAGAAGAAATGAATCCAAATATTAACGATAAGAAGAGATACTAAAGTTTAAAGGCTCTAGCTCAAAAAAGAAAAATACCATTCAATATTTCAAAGATTGGAGCAAAAAAGTATAAAAAAAGTTGCATCAGCATATAACAGCCAACAACAACCAAAACAACAACAAATAAAAAGAAAAAAGAGTGAAATTGAAGATGTTTTTGTAAGTGAGCTAACAGATAGATAGACCATGAGGCGTTTGTGCAAATATTTGTGTGTGTTCCATAAAATTCATCAAATAGCTACAGAGCCTTGGCCATGATAAACAACCCTTCTACCTAGGACAGGGCATGGTCCTACAACTATGTACTCAGCTACTAGATACATCAAAACTATTAATGCCTACTTAATACTGTTGATGTCAAAATTTCTTAAATGACTTGGAGGATGTTTGGGCAAGGCTGACCTTAAAATACATTACAGAAGGCCATTGGTTTTTAGACAGTTGACAGATCTCCTAATGATCCGCGGTGAAATTGGGTCTGAAAACAAGCAGAGCACTATATTCTGCTCTGTATCTTTTATATAGACAGTACTCAGAGTCTCTATCGAACTCATAAGTCAAGTATGACTCGTGAGACTCGGGAGAGCTGACTAGTCTCATTTCCCCAGACAGCAGAGTTGGAATGGACAATCGACTCGGAAGAGTCTAGAGAAAGCTACTGGACGTGTTGGAATTATACGTAGTGGTGCCAACTCGATACTTGTGTAATAAGATGCGCCTTCTTATGTTGTATCGATGGTCGACAGTTTGTTATAATAATTTTGATTAAAATACATCCTGGGCAGTATTGCTAAATTATATGATTGATTCCAAACTCGGAATAAAATCAAACGACCTAACATCTTCCATACTGGGTGTCCGGGTTTTTTAAAATATTGCAACAAAATTGCTGTTAGCATCTTTAAACTGATACAATCACCCATACAAATTGAGTACTTCATGACCATCGCAACAAAATTGCTGTTAGCATTTTGAAAGGAATACAACCATCCTGTTGAGCTAGGGATTGAGTAATTTAAGGCAAAGAACAAATAAGAGAAAACCCTGGGGAGCTTGGAATTGATTACTTCATGGCAAAGAACAAATAATAGAAAACCCTGGGGAGCTAGGAATTGAGTACAAGAAGACTATCCTAATAAAATTGCTGAAGATACGTCAACCATGGGAAGATATGGAAAGAATAATTCACCGCCCACAACAAACCAGAGAAAAGGATTAATAGCAATAATTTTGTAGTTAGTTACTAAGAATGTTAAAGAAGAGTCATAATAACAGGGAAAAAAAGGGATAATAATGGACAAGCCAGTGTGAATAGGTTAAAACTATGGAACACCGTACCTTACTGGTTTAGCCTCATAGTAGGTCGCATGGAGATGACTTCCAAGTTAGGAGTTACAGCTATGTGATTTTTGGAGTTGTGGCAACTGCAAAGAGAAATTCGTTTTTCTTCGGGTGTCAACTTCTCCCTCTATCTTATTATAGACAGGAACTTTGGAATGCGCCACATGGCCAGAGGTCTATAATTTAATAGAGAGTTTTGACTTTGAAGTGTAACCATGTTGTAGCTCATTATTATCGTCATCAATTAAAAAAACTATCTAAATTGTATCTCTTTCTTAAGGTAATTAGTCTAACAACCTTTCCCAAGGTAGTTAGTCCATTCAACTTGGGAGAAGTTTTAGACTTTCCTAAGGTAGTTAGTCCATTCAACTTGGGAGAAGTTTTAGAGTTAAAGTTTTAGCTTTTGGAGCAAAACTGCCTATACAGATCTAAACCAGAATTGTTGACGTTTTTAGGCATATAAGTATTAAGTCTTTCAAACAAAAATTATGGCTATAGTATGGTTGGTTAAAAAAATCCAATAAATGATATGAAATACACACCGATTTCATCCTGGTAAACATGTCTGCATCTGGTATATCTGTGCCACAAATACTGATAACTTCTTTCCTTAATATATCTTGCCATTCGGAATTTAGCGCCAGCAAAAACACTGCCCAGGTTACCAGATTGGAAGTTGTCTCATGGCCTGCAAAGAAAAATGTCTTGCATTCATCCATGATTTCATCAATAGTCATGCTCAGATTTCTTTGAGACCCACCCAATTCTTTCTGGTTGGCAGTCAGCATGATTCCAAGCAAGTCATTTCCATAGCCAACATGAGTTTCTGTTGTTGATCTTGGCTCCAACCTACTTAGAATTATAGAATTCAAGATTTCTTTAATTCTTCTATCAATCTTCCAGGCATACCTGTTCTTTGCTGTAGGAATATATCTGCCAAAAATCCAAGGAATATAAGTACATGACAATCCTTAACTATAAGTACTTTGACCCATTATGTTTGTGTAGAAACTTTTTGGACTATGTACAGCACTAAGAAGACCCTTATCAATGAGTAAAATATCTACAGATTATGGCACTAACCTATAGAGCACATTATGGCACTAGCCTAAAGGTCACAAAGTACATTAAAAAGAAAACACAAACACAGATTATGGCACTAGCCTAAAGGTCACAAAGTACATTAAAAAGAAAACACAAACACAGAAGTCGAAGTACTACTGAACTTGCAGTCAAATGTAAAACTATATAAATGGAAGATAAGTATACTGTAATTACTGGCTTCCTGGGATGAAGACAGATTCTTCAGCTTTGGCCGCCATTTCTTGTAATTCTCTTTGCATCTCGAATACTTCTTGGCCCTCATTGTAACTGCTACCGAATGCAGTATGCGATATGATGTGTGCTGTTAATGCTCTCAACTCTTGATGGACGTCAATTTCTTTGCCATGAGAGTCTGTCTGAGCCACCATATCTTCCCAATTCTTGAGCATGGATGAAGTGCAAGCAGCCATTTTCTTCACCATTGTCTGCCATTGGCAACATTAGAGCATAACTAAAGTCAGTGGCATACTCTAAAAGACTCCAACTACCAGGCACTCCCCAAAAAATAGTCTAGGTTATGCATATACTTAATTGGCAAATTCACAGCATATAACATATAATTTGGTTTATAGAGGAAAACACTGTTGAGATGAAGATATCATATATATCTAATTTATGAATCTGATAAACCTTTTTCCTCTTCAATTGTTTAATTCTGTCCTTATCAGGTATAATTTGTAGGCACCCACGTTTTCACTCTTGCTGGCCTTGGGAGATCTGTACGAGCATTATATCTTCACTTTTTATAAGATAGATTGATAATAACTAGGTATATATATATATTTCGCTGTAACATCGCTAGGGAGGTCTGCACAAGCCTAATACGGTTAAAGCATAGATTGATAACAACTTGGTGCATATTTCAAGTGCTTTTGATGTTCTGTATACGCATACCTATATTCAATAGTTCTAGACATGCAAAGTGACAATGGTTTCTAAATTATAAAAAAAATTCATTTCTTATTATTATGGCATTCCAAGAATACAAACCTTAAGTTTGTCAACATTGAAGACAGGGCTCACGATCCTCCTGTGCTTGACCCATGTCAATCCATTTATCAAAACCAGGCCCCGCCCGAGCAAAGCCACTGCAAGAGGCCTGGCGCTCCCCTTGTCATAATGACCGAATTTATTCGATAAAACTTCCTTGATTAGCTCTGGTTCTGAAATGTACAGCTTTGAATGGACTCCATACCAATAGAAAAATGGCTCTCCTGAACAGAAACAATTACCAAGTACTAATCAGACATTGATTCCAAGCTGAACACTCTCGCAGAATTCCAAACAACTAGAAGAAAGTTGTAAATTCAATATTCTATTAGGCTAATGATTAGAAGAGGAATATAACAAGACTTGAGGAAAAGAGAAAAAATGATAGAGAACCATATATTTGACACCACTTATTGTAATGTGGCATGATTCTAGGAAAAATGTCGTGAGAAATCTTCTGCATAGGCTGCGCATGAGCCTCCCTAAGAAGCTCTCTCAACTCTTGGTCACTTCCGACGAGTGTCTGATATGGTGGACCTCTTATCCCTTGGGCTGTATAGAACTTCTGGAATGCATAAGGCTTCCATATCAGGTATCTAAACAGCTTGACAACTATGCTCCCAAACAGAACAATTAAAATGGCAACCAACGCTTCAACACTGCTTCTAATCATAACATCCATCTTCAAAAACTCACACTACACTAATTACAGGGCTTATGCAATTGTCACAGAAATGGGATAAGACACTTCAAATTTATAGGCACAATGGGGACCTGAAAATGCAATGGAACCGCAGTCAACTCTAAAGGGCCACCATCACAACCTACATTTTGTCTTTCACCCAACTTTACAAGGATATCAATGCTACTACATCTCGAAGGGAAATCGTAATGTCTACATTTTGGAGGATATTTATTATTTTCGAAGGGAAATCTTAATGTCTATACATTTTAGAGGATATTTGACCGTTGGATTTGAATATGGAATGTAAAAATTTTATAAACAAAATGTATATGAGTATAAAAAGATATGGCTACCATAAAATGAATTTGAAATTTTATTATATATTTAAGTGAATTTGGTTATTCTTCTAAAAATTCTAAAATTTGAAATAATATTTAAATATTAATGTAATTAGATATTCTAATATTTAATATATTTATTATATTTCAATGAATTTGGTTGATTCACAAAAATCCAAAATCTAAAATAATATTTAAACATTCCTGTAATAAGATATTCTAAAATTTAATAATTATAAATTATGGTGATGAAGAAATAAGGTTTAGCCAAACTTAATTAATTTGCTGAGTAGAATAGGTTTGAATGCTATGGCTGCTGCTCAGCAAACCTTTAGATCTCAAGCAGGCTCCAAATTTGAAGCCTTCAGGGCCCGTCAAGGACCCTTTTACCCGTCATAGAAGACCGGTTTTTTTTTTAACATGCTAAATAAATTTAATTACTAAATATGCCCGTCAATCAGGAAATGGTAAAATGTTTTTAAAAATTTCACTGGAAGGACTGATCCAAAATCTGTCCATCAATAGTTTTTTAGTGGTCTGGGCAGTTGGGGTCGGGGCTTATGCCATGTGGACAGTGGGACCAGTCACCCGTGACACCCGTCAATACATTATACAGTGATTCGAATTTCTGACCTCGGTGAATCAGGCTAATTTAAATCAGTGTAATCACTAAATTGGAATTTGGTAATCTATCATTTCATATTAACTCCTCCCCCGAGTGACGAGTCCGCTCACAACTTCCACTGTTTTGGTTTTAAATGGATAAAGCTGCAGTGTTGTAACTTGTGATATCAATGTAGTAGTGGCCGTGGGTACTGATTCGCCATACCTATTAGTAATTACCCACCTCCTTCTTCTTCATGTTTGTGTCTCACACGAGTCATCTCCACCCAACTTCCCATTGTACCCACTTTTATTCCCGACTTTATTCCTGCTTCATCTACGTCCCTTCCTGCCTTTACACCTACACACAGCTCCATCAAATTCGCCAGATTTGCGAGATCTTTTAAACTGCAAACACCACTGCTGCCTTCCTCCATCTTCAATGTACTGCTACTCCATAAATTCAATTTGATCAATGAACTAAGATGAGAGATCTCGCATGGTATCCCTGTTAACCTCCAGCATTCTCCCAAATCTAAATGCTTGAGATCTTTTAGCTCTCCTATCGTCGACGGCAACGATTCTAGCTTGCTGCACTCGGAAAGATGTAGAAATTGAAGCCGACCAAGTTTGCATATGTCTTCAGTCAAATCCTTGATCGACGTGATCCTGAGCGCAAGATACTCAAGCTGTGTGAGATGCCACATTGATCCTGGAACCGATTCTATCTTGGTGCCGGACATATCCAAAACCCTCAGAGAAGTCAGATTCAGGAAAAAGCCATTTGGAACTTCAGTCAAACTTTCATATTGAGGTAACAACAAAGAGAGAAGACCGGGGCAGGTAAGATCTGTGGGCAGAAATGGAATAGCATTATTGCCTATTGCTATTCTCTTCGCATTCTCCATCCCTTTTTCAACAGGAAATTTTTGGAGATGTTGACTTGTCCGGAAGAAAAACTTCTCTTCATTCTCGGCAATATAGATTGCCATATCCCTCACAATATCATGAGCTTTTATCCTACTCATATCGCCATAAACATCCTCGAACAAGCAACGATCTACCAATAGCTTTACATACTCACGTCCTGTGTCCATTAAATAGCTTGTCTCTCTGCCTTGAACCAATCCTTCCCCTACCCACATTTCCACCAATGTCTCCACATCAATTCTTGCATCTTCAGGGAAGGCACCACAATATAGAAAACAGTTCTGGAAGTTAGAATCAGGCAAAAGATTGTAACTCCATTTGAGCCTCTGATAGAGACGTTTGTCAATGCCACTGTAGTTTAGAAATACAGGATCTACAATTTTCATGTGAGATAAAGCACGATTCCACTCATCTACCGTAGCATTACCGATCATTGCTGCTGCCACAACATTTATCGCCAACGGCAGAACTTTACACTCTCCAGCAATCAGTCGAGCCACATCTTCTATACTTTTTGTGGGAGCACGACCATCTTTGAAAGCTTTTCTGCAGAACAACTCCCACCCTTCTTCCTCGGATAAGGGTTCTATTTGTATAGAGTGGTCAGTCGCCCCCATTCTTCGAATCACATCTCTGCTGCGAGTAGAGATGACCACTCTGCTTCCTTTATCATTGCCGACTGGGATGCCCACTTCTTCGTCCAGATCGAGTGGACTCCACATGTCATCTAAAATCAATAGAAATTTCTTTTCCTTGAGACATGTAAACAGCATGATTGGAGTCGGTTCGGTTTTCCGAATGTAACTAGGCTCACAGAGGCAAAACACAGCCAATCCCACCACTCCCATTCAGCTGGATCTACTTAATGGCACCCAAATACTACGACCGGTCTCTGGAAACGGTATGTATGTAAGTAGAAGAATCCATTCATTGATTGTCGAATCATTGCATCTTACGTGACTTGGGCGTTTGCAGGTATGGTTGCTGCTGGGAAGAGTTCATTCTTGTCCACGGGGCTGATGTCTTAGATATCTTGCTTCCACAACTACAGTTGGATCAAGTAAGTGGTTTTATTTTCTCTATAAGAACTGTAACTTGTTACCTTGAACTATTTTCTTTGGGCTGCCCAAAAGTACCTCTGAAATTTAATTAAGATAAAATCTTGCCATAACTACTATTTTGATACCCAACAAAATAACCACGGTAAACTATTTCTTCCTTGACCAATTAAAGCTAAGTAGCAAGGATCTCTGAAACCCAACTTCCTAAACAACCAGAGCTATTCTTTCTCCTCCAGAAGAAGGGTCTTAATCTCCATAATGAGCCATCAGAGTTTGTCCAAACATTCTAAGTAAAGGTATAAAATTGAAACATGGATGTATTCCCATATAAAAGACCAGACCAGATGAACCAGTGGTAGAACGCACTAGATAGTCTTTTTAGAGCATTATTGGAAATAAACTTCTGGAATGGAGTAAGCTAGCTTGCTAAAACAAAATTATATAATATCATTCAGCAACTGAGACTGAGGGTGAAGTGAGACATGATATAATACACTGGAGTCTAGGTGTTTTTATGTCTCATAGAAACTAACCCATATAGGCTTTAAATGTCAATGAGCAATTTTTTGAGATCAACGCACTAGGTGAATCCATTTGTACTGTTCAGAATGTCCCAAAGTTTGTGTAGGAGCTGAACATCAATATATGTGTTCATGCAACCTCAAAGGAATAATAGAGATTCGAATTTGGAAAGACTCTATGCTATGAGAAACAACTAGGTTATGGGTTATCCTAATATCCAGTATCCTAATTTGACCCTTCTTCAGCAATGATTCAGAAATTTGTTAGATTTTAATCAGAGATACAAATGCTCCGGCCCCTTCTCGTCATCCAATCCACCAATTCATTGCTACTCTGTAATGTTGGATCTTAGTGCATCAACAACTATAGTAATAAGATTTACTTTTGTGGAGATAGCGACCGATTGCTTGAAGTTTTAGTTGGATAACAAAGTGAACATAAAGTCCAACCAAAAATATTGGTGTGAAGATGAACAAGTCACACTAAATTCAAGAACCCCAATAGGAAGGCAGGACCAAAGCCAAAATGAACAATGAACGATGGATTTACTATTACATTTTCATTTTCAAATGAAAAGAAAGATTTATTTTTACATGTCAGCATTGAAGGGCTCACTGTCTCCTAGCCCTTCAAAGTGAAATGGGACCCTGCCCTTCAAATTTGATCCCTGATCTCAAGCTGCTTGAGATCCAACAGCCTGCTACACAACCTCAGTAGCAATCAAGCTTGCACAGCAGACTGGTTATTAATGGCCATAATGTTTTAGTAAAATTTAAATTGATTTTAAATATTATAAAAATTTAAATATTATAAAATTTAATAATTTTAAATTATGATGGAAGCGTGAATAATGTTCTGTCAATGCAGAGACAGCTCACCTTGTCGGCCCGGAACGCTGGGTAATGTTCATAAGATTCCAAAATACTTTTGAAAGTAATATCGTAAGATTCAATCGTAACGTCATCTCTTACGCAATCTTAGTCCGTTAAGTTTTGTTTTATGTGAATACATCAAACATGAAAATTGTGATTGAATATCCTATGCCCTCCGTTTGCACATGACCACCTCCTTATGGTCAACCAATTTTTTTTTTTTATGTTATCTGTTTTAAACGCAACTATATCAAGGAATCTGCCCTCCGTTTGCACATGACCACCTCCTTATGGTCAACCAATTTTTTATTTTTTTTATGTTATTTGTTTTAAACGCAACTATATCAAGTAATCTGAAATTAATCTGCAAGGATCATAGTTGCTATTTTTTTTTTATGTTATTTTGTTCCACAAGCATAAGTTTAAGGAATTTTCTATAATTAGTATTTGCAATGGGAGGTGCATATAGCGCTTTTTATGTTATTTTGTTACAAAACCATAAGTTTAAGGATTTTTTTATAATTAGCATTTGCAAAAGTGAAAACAAAGGTTAAGATAATAAGAATTTATTTAATTTTAATATTAACACAAATATATTTCATGTAAAGAAGATTATAATGTAGAGAAAAAAAATGCATTTACTAATAAGAATAAAGATTAGTGAAAATGTTAGTATATAGTTAATGTAGCTTTTCATAAGATAGGTATTACAATTGATGTTTGGAATATTTTGAATTTAGTAGTAAGAGTTATATCATTGTCTTGTGAAAGGGCAACAATCTTTTCGCTTTGACTAATTCCCAAGTTTTTTTTGAATCTTCTATTGAGGATTCAACAAAAAAAAGAAATAATAATCAAATATTTTTTCTTTGACAAAACAGATATGAAATGCAAGCTTAAAATGAAATATTGAAATGTTTATTGATATCAATGTTAATTTTTGTATGCAAGTTCAATGACAGATAGGAAAACCAATTGTTTTGTTGTGCATGGGAAAAACTTCAAGCAACATTTGCATGTTTTCTTTGTCATGGAACAATGTATAAAATAAATGTTGATTAAAAGAGTATGAGTGATAGTGTAAAGAGTTACATGTATGAATTGAAAGGAATCAAGGCTTGTATGATTGGATTTTGAGTGAGAAAATGTATGGAAATTCCAAACATTCATGTGGATGCAAAATGAAATGTTTATTAAATTATGGTACAAGAAAAACATGAACAGTTTAATGAGATTAGCAATTTGAGAATATATTCCTTACCATGGTTCAAGTGTTACTTGTAACAAGTCTCCAAGAGCATCTTTTCATGTGTCACTTGTAACAAGTCTCCAAGAGCATCTTTTCATTCCAGCCCTTGTACATAAACTTAAATGTGTACCAATGGCTCAAGGATAATTTGTATACCTTTTGGAAATGGTCATAGGACCAAACAAACATTGACTTGTAACAAGATTGACAACATTTAGATTTTTTGTTTTAAAAGAAGCATAGTTTTTTTTGTTTTTTTATACATATAGATATAGTTTTATTTTCTTTGTATTCTAAGGTTTTTTTTTTCATTCATCTTTCTTTACCAACATATCTCTTCACTATGGAGTTTCACACTTGTGCCCTTTCGATATGAAGTCATGACTATTCATCAAACTCACCCCTTCATAACACATGCCTCTTCATCAATCGTGTTTTGTTACTTCTTTGTTTATTACTTTTAACTCCGTTTAAATTTTTCAGACACATCCTTCCGGAGTTATATTTTTCGCAATGTCCTTTTCACAACGGACCTTTCCACATTCATCTTTCTGAACCTTTCTACAACTCCCATGAGTCGTTGATCTCTTACGGGTTTGATCTCATTCGTTGATCTGTTATGAGTGCAAAACTTTGCAGATCTCTTATCTCATGTGCAGATTTACTTCATGCATTCTTTTCCCATCCTCCATCTCTTGCGGCTTTGATCTCATCCATCGATCTAAATCAGTGCAGAACTACACTTTAACTTTGCGGATCTCTTATCTCCCGTGCAGATTCACTTCGTGAATTCTTTCCCCATTGTCAATATCTTGTGGCTTTGATCTCATTCGTCGGTCTACTATCAGTGTGGAAGTTGATCTGTCAGATCTCAACTTATGTGCATTAAAAGTTTATTTAAAGAATGCGTTTTCCAGTTTGCTTAATTCATGGAACAACATTGACAGAAAATTTAATGCCTAACCAGAAATGAAAAGCAACACTAATAAACAGATGTGGGAAAAACAAACACAGAAACAGAGAGTCACAAACAGAGGTTGATAACGAAGTTCACCCCCTCCACTGGGCTACGTCTCTGGGTCCCTCTCCAATGGGTACCGATCCAATTAATCTCTTTAATATGGTACAAAAATGGTTCTGGAATCAACTTCAGCAATTGCAAACAGAATGCTGCACAAAGTCTTTAAGACCTCTCTTCTGGAAATTACAATTAGCCTTCGAAAGGCAAAGAAAGCTAAATTATAACAGAGAATGTCCACTTCAAAAGAACATCGTCTACGCACTTCACAGCAACTCCCCAAGTTTCTCATAATAGAAAAAAATGAAGCCCTGTGCTCTAACACAATCTGAATCGCTTCCTTCGTCTGTCCCTCTACAAAATCAAATGTAGCAGCTGTACAAACAGAATGTTGGATAGAAAGTCCTTAAGACCCCTCTCTGCAAATTACAATATGGTCTTCAGAAGCAAATGAGCCAAATTATAACAGAGTATGGTCGACTTCTAAATACGACAGCAATCTGGATAAATTACAGCTGAACTCTCGGGGATCTGAATCTCCCTTCACTAGGCTCCTTTCAATGTGGCCAGCAATCCTCTATTTATCGTTCAGTGCGAGGATAAGTAACGGGTTTTGATTCGTCTTTTTTCATCACAGCTATTATCTTCTTTATTTTCGTTACAACTGTAAACTAAAACTGAACCATGCAATCCTGCCAAATCACCGCGCAAGCGTTACTTACTTCAACGTTCCATATTCCTGAAACGTGGCTAGAATCGTGCAGTAATAGCGTTCAATGGGAGCATAGATCACAGGTTCCCCACTCATTTTAGCAGATACAAGGTATACATTATGATTATGACAACCATATGTTACTTGTTTTAAATCTTGCCAAAACGTTTCAAACAAGACTGTTCCACATCATATGCTAACTGCCAACTCATCTATGTGACAGAGCCATTACCAACAGCAAAATTGAACCAAATGCCAATAATGGAACATACGTTATATCCATATCATATGAATATCCGCCAAACTGTTCCAAAAATGTCGCATTCATTGTTATACCAAATGTTGCAGCATATAACTGATCAGCTGTCGCAGCATATAAGGACTTCGCTATATAACTAATCCGCTGTCGCAGCATATAAGGACTTCACTATATAACTGATCCGCTTTCGCAACATATAAGGACTTCGCTATATAACTGATC
Organism: Pseudotsuga menziesii; assembly: GCA_001517045.1. Taxonomy (NCBI): domain Eukaryota; kingdom Viridiplantae; phylum Streptophyta; class Pinopsida; order Pinales; family Pinaceae; genus Pseudotsuga; species Pseudotsuga menziesii. The sequence continues at coordinate 36,677 of LPNX011083180.1, forward strand.
TGCTATCGCAGCATATAACTAAGCTCCACAACGTCACAGCATCCTCAAACGTCGCAACGTATAACTGAGCTCCACAACGTCGCAGCATCCTCAAACATCGCAGTGTACATGACCGCGCGGGCTTTTCACGAGCAAGCTGCACGGCCCATGCTACAACTGCGCGGGCTATGCTATGACTGCGCGACTGTAACTGCGAGGGCTATAACTGCGCGGTGTTTAGCATATGAGTTAAAAACATAGATTAATAACCATAGTACCATATTGGATCAGTGTAATTTTTGAAGATGAATAATCCACCGGATCAAACTACACTTTAACTTTGCAGATATCTTATCTCCCGAGAAGATTCACTTCGTGAATTATTTCCCCATCGTTGATTCATCTTTCTCCTTTATTCTAGATTGTCTAATCTCTGTCAAATGAATGAACACAACCTTTCCGCAATTTACCTTTCCACAATTACTTTTCCACATTTACCTTTATGCAATTACTTTTCTGCAATTGCCTTTCTGCAATTACTTTTCCACAATTACCTTTCTACAATTACCTTTCTGCATATACATTTTCGTAATTACCTTTCTGCTTGCATTTCATATATTTTTTGTCAAAATTGTTTTATTTGATTATTATCTCTTCTACATGTCAACTGCAAGAAATTTCATCAACATAAGATTAAAAAAAACATGGGAGTTAGTCAAAGGGAAAGGATTGTTTCCCTTTCACAAGACAATGATATAACTCTTACTGCTAAATTCAAAATATTCCAAACATCAATTGTAATACCTATCTTATGAAAAACTAAATTAGCTATATGCTAACTTTTTTAGTAATCTTTACTGTTATTAGTAAATGTATTTTTCTCTTTTGCAATATAATCTTCTTTGCATGAAATATATTTTTGTTAATATTAAAATTAAACAAATTCTTATTATCTTAACCTTAGTTTTCTTATTATCTTGATCCAATCAAAAGAGATTGTCGGTATACACAGCTGATTCCAATCAAAAGAAACTGTGGGTATACACAATTCAATCCAATCAAAAGAAACATGCACTTCAAATGCCACCGACAAAATAAGATGCTGGGTATATAATATAACACTGAACCCTGATATTGAATTCAACAAAGCCAAAGAAAAATTTGTTTAAATTTTCATATTTTCTTCTTTCAATGTTACAAAAACGATGATGAGAAAAACATTATGTCATTCATGGAGTTTCATGTGGTAGTGGAATCGAATCAATTTTTGGATTCTGGTTGTTATAGTGTTGTTTATGAGGAATCGATATCCTCGCTATGGGAATTGAACTTGTAAAAATGATAGCCTATCCCTCCAAGGTCATCATGTGAGGATCCTTCCAAAAAGTGCAAAATCTATTACACTATCAACTCTGCTTTGTTTAGCTATCAATGCATTTCAAAAAGGCCCCCACAATGGTTCTATTCTATGCACAGGATCGAGATTTATGAGTCAAGCCTCATGGCCAAAGCCCACAACTTAGGGTTCATTGCTATGACAGAAAGTAAGTTTGCTGTATGCTCTTCAAGTGCGATGCTCAATAAAAAATCGACGCCTTCTAATACCATGAAGCCACTCCTACACCATTGATCTACCTTTCTACACAAAGAAACCACCGATTTGGTTTTTAAACGCTCATCGACCGTCTATGCTGTGTGTATACACTTCATTTGTCTTCTACACACTCAAACCATGAATATACTTTGTGCACATTTTAACAATAGTATATGTATATCTCTGTGTATAAACTCAAACAGACATCAATTCCTATCGACCAATGAGTTAATTTATTATAAATGCTGATACATATCACAGATAATAACAAAGAAATGAACCTATTGACTCAAAATACAAAATTGCAATCGTATTCCACAATTACAGAAATCCATGCTTTATTTATAAAGATCTCATTAAAACTTGAAAAATACAAATAGACCAAATACAAACAGAAGTTTTCTGGCTCTGTGTATGCTCTGGGAACCAAGTTTCGAGCTCCTCCCTTTTGTTCTAGTTTTCAAGCTTTCTCCCTCTACCCAAAAAACTGTCTAACTAGATAATCGAAACTGTATTAAACAGATCTTCAGTTATGTTTATTGATCCTACATAAAAGGAACATATTCCTTATTGAATTCAACTAGCCCTTATGACTCACTTGACAGATCACTAACTAATTACTATAATCACTCAACTAACTCCTAACTCTATTCTAACTAATACATGTGGAAGGATCGAGAGAGTCCTTATCCTCTCTTATTTAGATTTTACAAGAAATAAAAGAAATTACATAAGAGATACCCTGGGTCTACTTGAAATTCCAAATGACATAGAGAAGTCATAACTGACTTCACTTAGGCAATCTATGCCCCTGCATCAGACTCCCTAGCTTGAAACTTTTCATGGGCTCTTGTCCATGAGCTCCCTCCCTGTTGTTTTTCTGTTGTTTGACAAAACAAATATGAAATGCAAGCTGAAAATGAAATACTGAAATGTTTATTGATATCAATGTTAATTTTTGTATGCACGTACAATGACAGATAGGAAAACCAATTATTTTATTGTGCATGAGAAAAACTTCAAGCAACATTTGCATGTTTTCTTTGTCATGGGACAATGTATATGATAAATGTTGATTAAAAGAGTATGAATGATAGTGTAAAGAGTTATTTTTCACAACGTCCTTTCCACAACAAAATCTCTGCAATGGACCTTTCCACATTCATCTTTCCGAAACCTTTCTACAACTCCTGTGAGTCATCGATCTCTTGTGGATTTGATCTCATTCGTTGATTTGTTATGAGTGTGAAACTTTGCAGATCTCTTATCTCATGTGCAGATTTACTTCACGCATTCTTTCCCCTTCCTCCATCTCTTGCGTCTTTGATCTCATCCGTCGATCTACTATCAGTACAGAACTACACTTTAACTTTGCAGATATCTTATCTCCCGTGTAGATTCACTTCGTGAATTCTTTCCCCATTGTCAATATCTTGCGGATTTGATCTCATTCGTCGGTCTGCTATCAGTGCAGAACTACACTTCAACTTTGCAGATCTATTATCTCTCGAGTAGATTCACTTCGTGAATTCTTTCCCCATCGTCGATTCATCTTTCTCTTTTGATCTGCATTGTGTAATATTTGTCAAAGGAATGAATGCAACCTTTCCCTAATTTACCTTTCCATAATTACTTTTCTGCATTTACCTTTCCACAGTTACCTTTTTTCAAGTACCTTTCCACAATTACTTTTCCACAATTACCTTTCCGCAATTACTTTTCTGTATATACATTTACGCAATTACCTTTCTTCTTGCATTTCATATCTTTTTTGTCAAAATTGTTTTATTTGATTATTATCTCTTTTTTTGCAACTTCTACATGTCAACTGCAAGAAATTTCATCAACAGAAGATTAAAAAAACACGGGAATTAGTCAAAGGGAAAGGATTGTTGCCCTTTCACAAGACAGTGATATAAATCTTACTGCTAAATTCAAAATATTCCAAACATCAATTGTAATACCTATCTTATGAAAAGCTACATTAGCTATATGTTAACTTTTTCAGTAATCTTTACTCTTATTAGTAAATGCATTTTTCTCTTTTGCAATATAATCTTCTTTGCATGAAATATATTTTTGTTAATATTAAAATTAAACAAATCCTTATTATCTTAACCTTAGTTTTCGTATTATCTTGATCCAATCAAAAGAGATTGTGAGTATACACAGCTGATTCCAATCAAAAGAAACTGTGGGTATACACAATTCAATCCAATCAAAAGAAACATGCATTTCAAATGCCACCGACAAAATAAGATGCCGGGTATATAATATAACACTGAACCCCGATACTGAATTCAACAAAGCCAAAGAAAAAATTGTTTAAATTTTCATATTTTCTTCTTTCTATGTTACAAAAACGATGATGAGAAAAACATTATGGCATTCATGGAGTTTCATGTGGTAGTGGAATCAAATCAATTTTTGGATTCTGGTTGTTATAGTGTTGTTTGTGAGGAATATATATCCTCACTATGGGAATTGAACTTGTAAAAATGATAGCCTATCCCTCCAAGGTCATCGTGTGAGGATCCTTCCAAAAAGTGTAAAAGCTATTACACCATCAACTCTACTTTGTTTAGGTCTCAACACATTTCAAAAAGGTGCTCACGATGGTTCTATTCTATGCATGGGACTGAGATTTATGAGTCAAGCCTCATGGCCAAATCCCACAACTCAGGGTTCATTGCTTCGATAGAAAATAAGTTTGGTGTACGCTCTTCAAGTGGGATGCTCAATAAAAAATCGACGCCTTCTAATACCACAAAGCCACTCCTACACCGTTGATCTACCTGTCTACACATAGCAACAACCGATTTGGTTTTTATACGCTTAGCAACCGTCGATGCTCTGTGTATAAACTTCATGTGTCTTCTTCTACACACCCAAACCATGAATCTACCATGTGCGCAACTTAACAATAGTATATGTATATCTCTGTGTATAAAATAAAATAGACATCAATTCCTATCAACCAACGAGTTAATTTATTCTAAATGTTGATACACATCCCATATAATAACAAAGAAATGAACCTGTTGAGTCAAAATATAAAATTGCAATTGTATTCCACAATTACAGAAATCCATGCTTTATTTAGAAAGATCTCATTAAAACTTGAAAAATACAAATAGACCAAATACAAACATAGGTTTTCTGGCTATGTGTATGCTCCAGGAATCAAGTTTCGACCTCCTCCCTTTTGGTCTAGTTTTCAAGCTTTTTCTCGCTACCCAAAAAAACTATCTAACTAGATAATCGAAACTGTATTAAATAGATCTTCAGTTATGTTTCTTGATCCTGCATAAAAGGAACAGATTTCTTATTGAACTCAACTAACCCCTATGACTCACTTGGTATATCACTAACTAATTAATATAATCACTCAACTAACTACTAACTCTATTCTAACTAATACATGTGGAAGGATCGAGAGTGTCCTTATCCACTCTTATTTAGATTTTACAAGAAATAAAAGAAATTACATAAGAGAGACCCTAGGTCTCCTTGAAATTCCATATGACATAGAGAAGTCATAACTGACTTCACTTAGGTAGTGTATGCCCCTGCATCAGACTCCCTAGCTTGAAAGCTTTCATGGGCTCCTGTCCATGAAATCCCTCCCTACTATTTCTTTGTAGGATTGCAGCAGATACCCAAAATGTAAATTTGGGAAATGTTCTCATTTTAAACAGTCCCTTCAGCCATGTTTTCGAGCACTTTGTTTGCAACAAGTCCTTCGGTTCTTCCACTATGTGTTCAGACTTCTTTGAACATTCAAGTTCCCCTTTTCTTTGACCCACAAACAAGTTTTCAACTGGTTCTCCTCCATCTTTACATAGATTAATCAAATTTTATGTCACATAAGAGAACATAAAATATATTAACATAAATATATCTTTCATCCAAGAATTCTGTGTCAGAACTATTTGACCTTCGTCCCTTCTACTTGCCTCTATCACATCACTATCCTTAGTGATTTCTTTAACCATAAGCTTTCCATCATCCTTTCTGATTTCATACTGTGCTTCCTCCATCAATGCCATGTGTGCACTTGATATTTCTTGTTGATTTGTTTTCTCCTTCAACCAATCATTGCACACTATGTTATTCATTTCAACCTCATAATCATTCGCTTGCAAATGTACTACTACCTTTGCTTTAGCTTTCCAATCACTCACCATTCTCTTATCAGTCATCATCAGCAATTGATTATTCACCTCTTCTTGCTTACCCCTGAATGGATGAAGACTATGTTTCTTCCCTTTCATCTCAAAGTAATAGACATTCCTCTTACCTTCATGCACCGCTTCTCTGTCAAATTGCCAAGGCCTACCTAATAAAACATGACAAGCATCCATCTATATAATGCCACATCTTACCCCATCTTGATAGCTTCAAATCTGAAACTTTACCTGGAATTGTTCACTCACAAGAACTTGAGGACCCTTATGTAGCCGTGCAACTTTGTATGGTTATGGATGTACTGTCTTCCTCAACTTCAGTTTGTCCACCATTTCTGTAGACACCAAATTATCAGTACTACCACTATCAACAATTAATTTACAACACTTATCTTCAACCTTGAAAATTGTCTTGAACATGCTCCTCCTCTAGACCGACTCATCAATTACCTTCCTCATCAATAAGGTTTCACCTTGTTCAGGGTAATTCTTAGCCACCTCTAATTCCTTTGGAGCTTCAGGTTCATCTTGCACTACTTGTGCTCCTCTATCTGGCAACATTCTTTGGACAGCCCCATGAAATGTGACCTAGCTTTCCACATGTGTAACACCTCACTGGTCCACCTCTTCCTCTGACTCTTCCTCTTGAAGCATTTCTTCCACCTCTTTTATCATTATTTCTATCAGGCTGTACTTGCTGGTTTGAACTGCTAGCTTCACCTTTCTGCTGTTGTTCATTTCCTCCAAAGCCTCTTACCTTTGCTTTCTGACTCTTCTTTTTCATCAACTTCTCCTCAGCCTTCATAGCAACCTGATATGCTTCTTCAACAAAATTCAATGACAACAAAATCAATTCATCTTGTATATCAAATATTAAACCATTGGTATACCTAGCTACCCTTTCAGGTGTGTCTTCTATATGTCGAGATCTGATATTTACTTTATAAAATTCCTCAGTATACTCCATAATTGTCATTGAATTTTGCTTAAGGTTTTGCATTTTCCTAAACAAAATCAACTTTTAGTATTTAGGAAGAAATTTACCTCTCAACTTAGTTGTCATTCTGCTCCAGCTATTGATCTTGGCTTTGTGTTTCAAGATCCTCTCCTCTTGCACACCATCCCACCACAAGGATGCATGCCATCTCAACTTTGTGACAACAAATCTCACTTGATTGTCCTCCTTTACCTCAGCATAATCGAAATGTTTATTCATAGCACTGATCCAATCAATTAGTTCCTCTAGATCCAATCTCCCATTATACAATGGTACATCAGTCTTTGAACTTGAACCTGCACCAAAGATTGATTTCAGTATTTTTACCTCAGGAGTTTCAGCATTTGTCTCCTCCTCCTCTTCAGGTACCTCTTCATCACTTGTGTCTCCAATGTTCTCATGATGTCTGCCAGTCTCCAAGGCTTCTAGCCTTGCTCTCAGAGCTCTTACCTCATCTCTCAATTCTGCATTGGTAACAGGTCTTCCTCGCCTGCCCCTACCTTTCCCAACTTTGACCTCCATCTCCTAGCACAACAAGTCACTTATTTAAACAATCTTATTGTCAGTAATATGATTTTCTGAATCTATTAGCAATGCAGGAGTAAACACAATCTCGCTTTTCATTCAAGAAAACTAATCCAATCCTTAACACTAACAATTTCACAATATTCAGAAATAAAAGACTAATATTGTTCTGTTATGATACCAAAAATGATAGCTTATCCCTCCAAAGTCATCGTGTGAGGATCCTTCCAAAAAGTGTAAAAGCTATTACACTATCAACTCTGCTTCATTTAGCTCTCAACGCATTTCAAAAAGGCGCCCATAATAATTCTATTCTATGCACAGGACCGAGATTTATGAGTCAAGCCTCATGGCCAAAGCTCGCAACTCAGGGTTCATTGCTGGGACAGAAAGTAAGTTTGGTGTACGCTCTTCAAGTGCAATGCTCAATCAAAAATCGACGCCTTCTAATACCATGAATCCACTCCTACACCGTTGATCTACCTTTCTACACACAACAACCACTGATTTTGTTTTTAAATGACCAACGATCGTCGATGCTCTGTGTATAAACTTCATTTGTCTTATGCACACCCAAACCATGAATCTACCCTATACGCAATTTAACAATAATATATGTATATCTCTGTGTATAAACTCAAATAGGCATCAATTCCTATCGACCAACAAGTTAATTTCTTCTAAATGCTGATACATATCCCATATAATAACAAAGAAATGAACCTGTTGAGTCAAAATACAAAATTGCAATCGTATTCCACAATTACAGAAATCCATGCTTTATTTATAAAGATCTCATCAAAACTTGAAAATTATAAATAGAACAAATACAAACAAAGGTTTCCTGGCTCTGTGTAAAGTTCCGAGCTCCTCCCTTTTGGTCTAGTTTTCAAGCTTTCTCCCACTAGCCAAAAAAAATGTCTAACTAGATAATCAAAACTATATTAAATAGATATTCAATTATGTTTCTTGATCCTGCATAAAAGGAACATATTCCTTATTGAACTCAATTAACCCCTATGACTCACTTGACAGATCCCTAACTAATTACTATAATCACTCAACTAACTACTAACTCTATTCTAACTAATACACGTGGAAGGATCGAGATAGTCCTTATCCACTCTTATTTAGCTTTTACAAGAAATAAAAGAAATTACATAAGAGAGACCCTAGGTCTACTTGAAATTACATATGACATAGAGAAGTCATAAATGACTTCACTTAGGCAGTCTATGCCCCTACATCAAAAGTTTTAATGGAAATGTATATTCGACATAAAAAAAAGTAATCATTAAATAACGTCCTCTCCAATTTTTACGAAGTGTGCATTTGTATTTTGAATTTGTAAAAGCCAGGTTTTTTTTTAACCGTGTTTAATAGATTTTGATGAAATATTTTGTGATTTTTTTTCTTATTTTTAAGAACTTTTTAAAATAGCTAAGGCAAGAAAGTTATTTTGAGAGGTTCATATAAATCCATGAGTGCTATAGTGTATAAATGATCTTTTTATTTATATTCTAAAATAAGATAATTAAATGATAAAAATATATTTAGATTTACATTTTAACCCTGAAATTTTTAGATCGTGATCCGTAGTTGGAAGCAGATCAACGATCGAGGACGAATCTGCTAGAATCGACGGTACGGAAGAGCAAAGTGTGGAACCCGAGAAAGTGAAGAATTGCAAGTTTTAAAAGTCCGGAATCCGACTTCCGCATACCGAACTGGAAATCGGAAATTAGAAAAGCATGAAAGTGCGGGAACCCTGTTTCGTAAGTCGAGGAGCTGACTTCCGCAATCCGAACCGAAAATCGTAAATTGGGAAGGTGTGAGAGTGCGGAAGACCTGTTTCAGAAGATGTTAAGCCAATTGCATGTTTAGTTGAAAACGTGACAGTAATAATCTATGCAATGGAGCTATTGGAAAAAAATCCAATCCAATCTTATGAGATGGTCGTGGTCGTGGTTGGATAATTGAATCCAATGAAAAACGTTTGCAGGAAAATTCAATGGAATCCAATCAAAATAATTTCTGGGCTTATTCAACTGATTTTAATCAAAATAAATTGCAAGTATGCACCACTAAATCCAATCAAAAGAGATTGTGGGTATACACAACTGATTCCAATCAAAAGAAACTATTGGCATACACAGTTGAATCCAATCAAAAGAAACATGCATTTCAAATGCCACTGACAAAAGAAGATGCCGGATATATAATATAACACTGAACCCTGATACTGAATTCAACAAAGCCAAAGAAAAATTTGTTTAAATTTTCATATTTTCTTCTTTCAATGTTACAAAAACGATGATTAGATCTAGCCCTACAAATGAATGTTCTGAAATCATTAACACCATTCTCAAAATCTGTCCAAATAACAAACAACCAGCTTTCTATAGGTATGATGGCTTGGATTGTAAGTGTAAAATTTTAATGGAAATGTATATTCGACATAAAAAAAGTAATCATTAAATAACTTCCTCTCCAATTTTTACGAAGTGTGCATTTGCATTTTGAATTTGTAAAAGACAGATGTTTTTTTTAACCGTGTTTAATAAATTTTATGAAATACTTTATAAAATAGATAAGACAACAAAGTTATTTTGAGAGGTTCATATAAATCCATGAGTGCTATAGTGTATACATTGTATTTTTATTTTATTCTAAAATAAGATAATTAAATGATAAAAATATTGTTAGAATATAATCCGTCAGGATTATTGTAAATAAATAATTAAATAGGAATTTGAATAGTTGCCCGGGAAGGTGAAAAGGTTGTTTCTCAACCGCCTCATTGTAATCTATAAATTAATGTTTTAGTCGTGAATAGAATATTGAATCGGGAGTTATACCTAACAACTGGTATCAGAGCAGGTTGTCTGCCATAACTCCTGCTGCATTTCTGCGCCCTCCTTCCTGCCATTCTGCTTGCCATTCCATTGCCAGACTGCTCCATCAGTCTACCAGTCGAGTCGCATGCAAATTCCTTCATGATTAAGTGTGTGTGCTGGGAAACCCTAATGAGTTGAGCGTTTCGGTGATTATCCTGCGTAGAGTTACCTGAGATGCTACCTCTCATATCACTGCGACCTCTCATATCACTACGTGTTACCTAAGCCTAACCCTAATTTGTAATCAAGACTGCCGCGTCCTCCATCCTATTAGACTGATATATATATGTGTGCTGTAAACTGATATATATACTGCCAAGACTGATATATATACTGTGCTGCGGCCTGCCTACAATACTACTGCGTGCCATTGAAATGGGTTGAAGACTGTTGATGGTGTAAGAGAAATAAACTTCTGTTTATACCTGCGTGAAGAGTGCCTTCACGCGCTGGAGGAGACAGCTGCGTGGTGTTGAGAGGAAGATTGGAGAATGCGTTTTGGGCTTGTGTTGAACTATCAACTGTCCCACACCACATTCAATCCCTTTGGAAGTTGCAAACTTCCTCTAGAAAGTGTTGATAGGCTGCGTGGAGGTAAAACGTTTTTTTAGTGCTGCAATATTTTGGGAACTACAGAAACCCTAGTTTCTACCTCAGTTATGAGTGGAGATTAAAGACTGCGTGGAGATTGATAGACTGCATGGAGATTAAAGACTGCCTTCTGAATAACATGATGTGCGCCTCAGGGTGCTGATGATTTTGATCGTAATTAAAGACTGCGTGGAGATTGATAAACTGCGTGGAGATTAAAGACTGCCTTCTAAATAACATGATGTGCGCCTCAGGATGCTGATGATTTTGATCGTAATTAAAGACTGCGTGGAGATTAAAGACTGCGTGGAGATTGAAAGGCTGTGCGTGGAGCCTGCATTTTTTTATGCTGTGACCTGCCTGGAGAGACCGCTGGCCGCGTGGAGAGATTGTGCAGTGGGAGACTGCCTGCGTGAAGTTGGTATATATACGGTGTAAGCTGGTAACGAATGTGCTGCGTGAAGCCTGGAATGAATGTGAAGCCTTGTCGAGCTCTGAACAGAGACCTGCGTGAAGCCTGAAGAGCTCGAGCTGTAATGCTGTGGAGAAAAGTCTGTGGAGAAGAAACTATGTTGTGAAGCCTGAACAATGCGTTGAAGCCTGAATGGTGAAGGTCGTGAATGGTGAAAGCTGTGCGCACAATTAGAGACTACGAATCTTTTTGATATATTGTGATTTTTGATATATTGTGATATATTGTGATATGGTTTTTGGGGGAATGCACAAACCCTAGACTGTTTTTTTGTAGACTGCCCACTATTGTATCACTATTGGAGACTGCCTATTGGTATCTTGCTGTTGATAAATGAGGTAATATTGGTGTGACTGCGTTGAGCGTGGAGTCTGTTTACTGGTGGCTGCGTTGAAGAGAGTCTGGTGACTATTTTGAAGGCTGCATTCTACTTGAAGGCTGCCTTGGAAGAACAATTAAATCTTCTGGTTTTATTCTATTGATTGATATAAAAATTGAAGACAGACTGATATATGCTGACTGATATATATGCATTGCTGGTGTTTTGAGCTTTGTAAACCTAGACTGCTGAAAACCTATTGAAGGCCGAGTTGTATACTGCATTGACGAGCTGCATAATATTTTTATGTATTGACTGTGACTTTTGGAAGTGCACAAAAACCCTAAGTTGTGCCCTAATTCCTCTGGTGATTGATATCACTGAGTTTTGGAGCTGAGTATATATTGAAAGTTGTTATCCTGTTTGCTGGTTTCACCATTTGCATTGCTGCCTTTTGGAAGACCCTGTACTGAATTTCTTCTCCTTGAAATTGCTGCGAATTGAAGCAGCAATACTATTATTGTATCTCTTTAAAACCTGAAGCTGCATTGTACACCTTGGCAGAGACTGTAGACCTGCAAGGTTATTGTTTTTCTCTTTGTCATATCAAGTTTATTATTGTAAATTACACTAACGATTGTAAAGATGCACTCTTTGGCATCTAGTATTGGTGCTGCCCTAGCTGGCAAAGACCAATCCAAAGACCCGTCCAAGGGAGATTGCGGCAAAGAGAGAGGACAAAGAAGAAGAAATTTCAGAGGCAGAGAGGGCAGAAGCAAAATATCAGACTTGCAGTGCAAGCGTTGTGGAAAGACTGGGCACACATCAGATCAGTGTTGGGCTTCATGGGAGTCCATCAAAGACATGCATAACCAGAAAACACATGACCAAGATGCTAGTAAATTTTCTGATTCTTGTATTGTTGCACATTGTAATCTTGGATTTAATGAAATGACTTCTCTTTCATCTTATAAAGATTGTTGGCAGCTTGATACTGGTGCAACATCACACATGACATTTAGAAAAGATTGTTTTGAAGAACTGAATGAAACAATCGATGGCATAGTGTACTTTGCAGATAAGTC
>LPNX011083180.1:60465-133760 GCA_001517045.1 Pseudotsuga menziesii
TTTTGATTATGAATGCATAAAATAAAAGTGCATAAATTATAGACAAATAAATTGATAACATAAAATTATGTTAATAAAATTTACACAATAAATTTGGATATCTTTCACAATAATTTTAGCTTTGTTTCATATATATTTACAGTAACTGTACAGTAATATGAAATGAATTTGTTTTATATAAATGTGTGTTTTGAAAGATTTAGTAAACTTTGAAGAGGTATTCCATATTATTAAAGGGAGTATATCATTCAAATGAGTATTTCATTCTTATGAAAAAAAATTATTTTGATGGATATAAGTTAAAGTTTTTCTTTACAATTAATATGTTTTGGTTATGAAATTTTGAATCATTTTTTATTTTCATATGAAAAGAATATTTTTTTTTAACTTGTCAATCACTAAGGGTTATTAACATGTTAACTCTTCATATTGAACTATAACCTTTCCTTTCAAATTTGATCCCTGGTCATCATCATCATAAAAAACTAATCTTATTTATTAATATTATTATTATTTCTTAATATTAATATTAATTATATTTTTTTTTTCTAATTTTGGTTTTCTTATTTTTTAAAAACTTTTAAGGTTTTGTTTCTATTTTAGAGTTTTTTCTGTTTTTTTTAAGTCTGCTTTGCTCAAAGTTTTATGAGTTTGTTCCGTGTTTATTTTTGAGGGGTCTAAGATTCGTGCCCTCAAAATCCGTCGCTTAATTTTTAGTATGTTAACACTAAAGTGAATCGACACTTGGCGAGATTCTATTTGCTAAAAAGACAAAAAATCTTTTAAGACGATGTCTCCATTGAGAATGCCTATGGCGTAATTAACAAGTGCTATAGATCCTATTGACCTTGCAATTTCACGAGGATACGAAATGGTCGTACAAATAAAATATTTAGAATTTTATTACTTATTGGTTTTAATATATGCAAGAAATTGACCTTTCAATTTCACGAGGATACGAAATGGTCGTACAAATAAAATATTTAGAATTTTATTACTTATTGGTTTTAATATATGCAAGAAATTGACCTTTCAATTTCACCACGATACGAAATGGTCGTACAAATAAAATATTTAGAATTTTATTACTTATTGGTTTTAATATATGCAAGAAGTAAATAAAGTGTTAATAGATTATTTAGAAAATAATTAAAATAAAACAAAATAAAATATAATTTTGAATATGTGTAATATATTGCATGTGCGTGTTTGATTGTATGGAGAGTAGTCATCTGTTTATAACCTATTATGAAGGAGATGTCACATAAAGTAAGGTAACTTAAGTTATGTTACATTAAAAAAATAAAATGTAATTTAATTTTTTTTATGTCTGCTCTTATGGATGTTGTCACGTATCTTAACGTAAAGTTATGTTACATTAAAAAAAAAAATTAAAAATTCATGATAGTTCATAAAATAAATAATAAGTGAAATGATAAATATATCAAGCCCACCAATTTTTTGGTATATTCAAATTATTGGCATACACTTTGGATATTTGATATTTAAAGAGATATCAATGTTTGTAAGAAGTTGAATATTAACAAAGAAATAATGTTTAGTCATTAATAAGTTGTATAATAATAAAGTTAATATTTCTTCTTCAACTTTTCTATTAGATATACCTGCACACTTTTAGAGTGATCATGTAATATGTAGAGTAGGTATTGCATTTTTCTTCCATGCATTGGCATACACTTTGGATATTTAAGGGGTATATAATTTTTTTGTGATCAATTTTTTTTTTAATAAAATATATTAATCATATCTCTTAATTCATGGAAGCTTAGACCTATGGGCACTGTGGAATTTAAATATATGTTTTAATCGAGTTATTTATTTACCAAATGCTTAGTAATTTAAGATCTATTTCTTTGATTATAATAAAAAATTAATTCGCTCACATTTTTATTATGTTTTTATATTTATTTTATTTTCATCAAGCTTACCATTTATTTGCCTATTTAAGTTCATGATCAATGATGATATTTTCTGTATATGTCAAGAGGATTTGGAAACATGATACATGTGGTAGCGAACCAATGTAGACCTTATTAAGTTGATTCCCAAAGAGAAGAGGACGTAATCAGTTCTTGGCAGCCTTAATTTTTTTAATATGTTGGCGAAGCGATACCTACAACACTTGCAACTTGGATAAAGAAAAATACTCTGCCTGAATTGTTTGGCATTGTAAAATGTGTTTTATCAAAGGACATTTTGTCCTAGATAATTTTATTTCAACATGGGAAACTATTGAATGGGCTAGGGAGAACCAAACAAAAGGTTTTTTATTCCCTGAAAGGTTTTCTTTGATAAAGCTTAATGGTTACTTTGATAAAGCTTAATGGTTATGATACATTGGATACGGGTTGAGAGATCATAATATTGATGAAGTGGACGTAAATATTGTATTATAGATTTTTTTAGTTTTGTACGAAGTTTATTTTCTTTTATCTTTTTATTCAATTTTTCAAAATAAATAAAATAGTTCTTTTTAAGGAATGAGCATTATTTAAAATATATACTTTATTATGTTTACACATGACACAATATAGAGTGTTTGACATATATTTGTTTGCTTGTCATTGAATTTTCTTATTTTCTTATTTATATTTATTGTTTTTTATGTTTTAGCTAGCATACATGTGAGTTCATTCATTTATTTTTTTATGTTAATTTTTTCTCTTGTTTCTAGCATTCTCTCCTCTGGCTTGATTTTTAGGTGTTCTTTTTTCGGAGTCGGTTTTAGAAACACTGTTCACTGTCGTTGTCCATCCAGTTAATCACATTTCGTTGTGTGTCTTCTTTCTTGGTTGTGCATTTTTCATCGGTTTCTTCCATTGTCCACTGGTTTCTGTACTTGTCTCCTCGTTTTCACATAGCCATTTTTCTCAATCTTCCTCTTGGTCTAGACGAGTAGCATCATGTAGTGATATGTAAGCATTGCCACCATTCCCAACATTATGATTCATGCAAGCCATCCTATTTTCATAAGTGTAAGGCAATCCCCCGACGCCTGCTCCAATAATGGAGATTGAGATATTGCTAAAGGATTTATATACTGATGAAAAGGGATCCGACTGTGACAAATTGGATAACAGAGGCTAATCCTCGCGAGGCAAAGTGCAAGTCTGTAAAATTCAAGAAGAGGAGAGAGTAGAAGACAAATTACCTGTTTGCGTACAAGTTCATTGTCCCCATAATATTTAATCCATGAATCCATGCAGATGGATGTGTGTATATGTTTTCCATGTTAATGAGTTGTTCCTGTTTTAATTGTTGGAGAAAACTCTATCAGCAACAACAAATATGAACATCTTGCACAATTAAACTCTCAAATTGAAACTAAACATATAACAATTCAAAGCAGCAATAAATCCACGGTGAAATATCTCCAAGATAATTTATTTTTGTTTTAAGATCATTAAAAAGATTTTATAAAATTTCAAAATTTCAAGTATATGTTTGAGTTTATAAGATTGCATTGAGGATTAAGGGTATGGAAGTAAGTATTGTTGTTATATGTATCGAACTTGGATATATTTTTGAATCAGAATCTCATGGAGGAAGTTGTAGAATCACGCACCTTCTAACGAAGTCAAAGATGAGATTGTTACTAACTTAGTTAATATTCTCAAACTTCATATTTATAATCTGATTTTTCTTTTCAAAAATAACGAAATTAAATGGCATATGTCCATCATGAGTATACCAAACCGTTTCAATTACAACTTTAAGCTGCATAATGTAATTGTGGAAGAGTTTATTGCAACTATACTAGTGTGAAATGTTCTCATGATGCCATCGAAATAAAAGTGTTTTTTTTCCTAAATTCCATTGCAACTAACACGTCATAAGTGAACAACATTAGCTTGCACCAGCCCATAAGATGTTGGCATATAACTTAACGTAAAGTAAAGCTACGTTACATTAAAATATTAAAAAAGTAATTAAAAAATCCATGTTGGCAATTAAAATAAAGAATAAAACCAAATGTAATTTAAAAATCCATGTCTAGGTATAAAATAAAAAAATAAAGCCAACATAGATCCATTTTTATGAACATGTTAAGAAGTTAGATAATTTTCTATCAAACATACATATAAATGTTAGATAAAAATAAATTATACTTCAAGAAAATGGATCCTTCTCGCTAGACTTTTGCTTTTTAATCTTTAGGATTCATATGGAATAACAATTATATGTTAGAATTAGATTTGTCATTTTCATGAATTATTTTCATTGTTTTGATGAGATTTCATTTACACCTACCACCTTTGAGGGGGGAAGTTTCACTA
The DNA here is from genome assembly GCA_001517045.1 of Pseudotsuga menziesii. Taxonomy (NCBI): domain Eukaryota; kingdom Viridiplantae; phylum Streptophyta; class Pinopsida; order Pinales; family Pinaceae; genus Pseudotsuga; species Pseudotsuga menziesii. Next base: position 64,764 of record LPNX011083180.1, read on the forward strand.
TTCTTCTTCTCTTCTCTTCTCTTTCCTCTAAAGGGAATATTGATCATTGAATCTAAATTTCTTGCTATTATTTTTTTCTAGAAGTGTATTTTACTAACTCTCTCTACTTTGTTTATCATCACATCATTAAGTATGGTTACTCACATGATAGCTAGATTTTTTGTTTTTTGTTTATGATATTTGTTTTTTAGTGATCTAGTTTTTGAAGAGAAAAATCCTAAAGATGCCATATTTATTGGTAGATATAATCTTTTTAAAAATGGTTTATCATAATCCAAAGCCTAGGTCAATATAAAATTTTCCTTTATATTATCATCTTTTCTTGTATCTACTTTTTTCATGTTGATGTCAACAAATATTCAAACAAATGTAAAAAAAACTAATTGAATTTATTCAAAATTTATTTTAAATATTTGTAAAAAGTATTCTTAATATCTTCAAATATTGTTAAATATAAAAAAATAGTAATAAAACTGAGAAACAAACATAAAAATAATGATAGGTCCGAAATGGTATGAGGTAACCAAAAAAAGTCACGATCTTTTGAAGAAGGAAAGAGCCTCCTCAAATTCATAAGAAAGAAAGTCCCTCCACAAAACCATATATAAATCAACAAGGTTGAAAAAGTAAATAATATAACAATCAACAAGGTTGGAAAAGTTAATAATAAGGAAACATTTAGAGGGTTGATGTACTTCCATTACTTTGTTTAAATTAAAGAGATACCATGCTAATGTAGAGGGATAAAAACTCATCAAATATGCAAATAATTTTTAATATGATTTTTAAAACATTAGAAATAAAACATTACTGGATGGAGGTTATTAGAGAACTACTTTTTTCTCTATGTTTTTAGTATAGGTTTTTAGTCAAATAAAGAATTAGATAGTCATACAGGTGAATTTACTAATTCCATTTTTTTTCTAAAAAAAATTATTAAGGTCTTTTTTCATTTTATCACATTTGTTTTGGTGATATTACTAATTCTTAAATTTTCAACAATAAAATGGTTGATAATATTTTGGTAAAAATATTTAAAGTTTTGAGGATTATATATTTTGTGGACAATTTTGACAATGTTTAAAGTAAAATATTTTCATTATGTAAATTTGAGCAAATAATTTTAGAATTAAAAAAAGAAATTGATGAAACTTATTTTTGGAAAAAAAAATTAAAAAAATAAAATTAGCTCATTGACTAACTATACCATGGCGCAACAACTATATTAAACAATACAAAAGCCTAATAATGACAAGCTCAAGTTAAAAATAATTTATTCTAGTAGAAGCCATTGAGGGAGGCATTATACACTAAGTATAGATTCTTGTATAAATTATTTAAGAAAAATTAATTGCAGAGTCCAACATGCTATTAGATTGGTGCAATTAAGATAATAATGATTACTTTTATTTTAAGATTTTATTTACATGATTGATATATGGTTTTTTTTTATCCAATATGGCTATTTTTTTTTACAAAATATGAATTTTGAAGTGTTTAAATCATTTTCACATAGCTCAAATACCCCAAGAGCACCAAGATTATGAAACTTTAACAATTATCATACTTTTTTCAAGATTAAATCTAAAATTTCTAAGTCGAAAATGTTGAAAACCTCCCTAAAAAGTTGAAAAATTCTAACATTTAGACTATTGCATTAATATGTGTGTAGATATTTTTATTGTGAATTGTTCATTGCCATTTGGTAAAGGAGTAAGTTAAAAGTTAGATGATTTGCAACCAATATCCCACAATTTTTATGGCCAAAATCTGAGTGAAATTGTTGAAATGACACTTTTGGTAAAGGAAGGTACACACTCTAGGGCAATTGGCAACTTTGATGGGGTTGGTACTTGAGTGACACCAGGTCGAGGGGTCCAATTTTGTATGCTACTACTATTACAACATATAGTCTCAATTTCAAGCGAATGGCCAGTCAAGCTACACCCATTCCAAAATAGTAAGTGTTAAATAAAGATAATTAATAGGGTGATAATTCATTTGCTCCACATGTATGAATTAATTAATTTAATGTTTATATGTGTGAGTGAGTGTGTGAGTGAGAAATTGGTTAGGTTTAATTCAATGGAATTTTAAATTTATATATATTACAATTTAGTTAATTTAAATTTTGATTCCATATGTATCTAGTTTTATATTTTTTTTCAATATTTTTTAGATAATGACTAATTATTAAGAAATCACTAATCAGCTAACATAATTAACCCCCCTAACCTTAAATAATAAGATAACTTTAAATCGTAGGAAGAGTTGTAAAAAGGGGAGCAGGAGGCTTTGGAAAAACTCTGTATTTTTTGGCAAAACAGATCAGGTCAAGTCCCGGACTGGGCTTCGCTGGACTAGACTAAGGAATATTTTATAATTAACAAGTGCTATAGATCCCATAGACCTTGTAATTTGATGGGATACGAAATGGCAGTACAATTTAGAATTTATTACTTATTAGTTTTAATATACGCAAAAAGTAAATAAAGTGTTAAAGTGTTAATAGATTATTAAAAAAATAATTAAAATAAAATGAAATATATACATATTTTTAAATGGTTATTATATTTAAGAAAAAAATAAAAGTTATTTTGATTATGTGTTATATATTGTATGTGTATATTTAATTACATCGAAAGTAGAGAGGTGCCTACAACCTAGTATGGAGGAGATGTTGTCACATAAGGTAAGGGTGCTTGCAAGAAGCTACTACTAATTATGATGCAATGGCAGCGTGCGAGCGAAAAAAAAAACAGGAACTTGTACGCACACTTGGATGCGCGCACGCGTTCCTGCTTAGGCTATGCCGAACCAAGGCAACATGGACATTAGGAGTGCGTACGCGCACCTAGGCACCTGCAAGCATGTTAGGACGCGCACATGTGTTTAGTGCGTATGCGTTAAACACACATGCGTGTCCTTGTGTTTTTTATTAAAAAAAAATGACAATGAATAATTCATTTCCACTCACAAACCCACGTGCACGCACACAGTTGGAGTCACCTAGGAGCCCAAAAGAAGCGTCCAAGCACCCCAAAATGACACCCACGGCCATTGAAATAAGGTAGGTGGATTATTATTTGCATTTTGTTGTTGTTTTTTTTAATGTTTTTCATTGTTTTCAAATAAAATAAAATTAAAAAAATTTGCAAATGAACTGAAATCGAACAAATTTGATATTGCAGATACATTACCTCTACCATAATGACAAATACCAATGAGCCATCCCAACAAAGCAATGAAACGAACCAATCAGAGGACCTAATAAACCCTGAATTAAACAAAGAACTTGATGGTGAACCACTAGAAAACCCCAAAGATGAATTACACGGGGATTTAAACCAATTGAGGATATTTAATGATGAACTAAAAAACACTAGGGAACCCTCTTGGGTTTCCCTCGCCACATCACTATAAAACATAATCGAATCTATCAACATGGGCCAGAGTGAGATAACCAATTTGAGGCAATATAGGACTCGAATGAGAGAACATTATGACACTGGTATATCCAAAGAAGCTATAAAAGACCTGAATATCACAAAATCTCAACTGTGGAGAAAATTTATAGATTCGAGAACAGGACAGTCTCCAGATGTGAGGAAGAGGCGAGTTTGCACGGACTGGTGTAATTACCATCCATGGAGAGAAAACTAGAGGAAGAGATGGTTCATGGTTTTTGACAAGCCTCCATGCAACAATGTCGAGGTCCCACAATATTTTCTCAGGAAACTGTGGGCCGAGTTTGTGTCAGGGTTCCATGTGAACTAGTTCGACATCACCCAGCTCTAGGGTGTCGGTCTTGGCTCAACCCAAGATTGAGCTCACGCCCATCAAAACCCACTCAGAGGACCTCCTGCACCTAGGAGAGAGCCAAACACTCTTCCTCAACCCCCTTGGTTAGGTAGCGGGCTAGATGAGATCCATGAGTCTGTTAGACGTGCCACACGACACCTTCTCAGGCATACCACACTTGTGGCTATGTCCACACAGAGCGAGCAAGACCACCCCGAGAGACACACTTCTGAATAGTCTACTGGTGGTGGGCGAGTGAGAGAAGCTACAAGTGGTATCCAGGATGATCCATCTACCTCAACGGGACCAGTGCCACGTCGTTGTTCTCACTGTGGGAATCCATGCCATGTTCCCACGCAAGAGCATGCCACAGAGAGCCACCTATAGTAGGTTAGTTATTGTTTTATTTAATGTTCAAACATTGATTATACGTTATGCAATCTCATAATTTCTAATAAATTTAACTTAGAATCAAATGTTGATGACTTGATTTGTTTTAATGTATATCTATTCATTGCTAAGTCTCCAGCACCCAGGTGGGAGGACGTTGCTTCCTTCAACCTAGATGGAGCCATGGAAGCCGCAGAGGACATCGTGACACCATACACACAGGTAGTTTTATTTCAGTAATTAAATGTAATTTTAGTATTTAATCTTGTCGTCCAATGTAGTTAATATTTAGTAATTGAATCTAAATATTTTTGTGTTTGCACAGGTGACCGTAGGAGTGAGTGACCAACCATCCCCACTGGGGATCAACAGATCCCCTCGTCTGTAGGTATCGTGTACTAAAGTATAAATTTCATTTCATTTTTGATGGCTTATATTTGTATAGTTATATTTTTTATGTACTAATATACGAGGCCATGACTATGTATGCAGGTTCGAGCACATAGGCACGTCGGTGTCACTATCTCTCCACCGACTCCCTTTTTCTCACCATATATGCCAGGTGTAGCCCCTGGAATTCATGTCCCTTTCCCTGCATCCCTCCCCACCCCATTACATCCATCCCTTGCCTCCCATCCACCACCACACTTCCATCCAACTCCCCCTTCTTCATCACAGCCTTCGGTCATTGCCCCCGCCCCACCTATCCACCCACTCCCTTGCAATTTCTGATGTTTCCACCCTCCCCCCTTCAACCACGATACACCATCCATCCGCATTCACCCATCCCTCCACCCCATCCTAGACCTCATCCCCCTCCCTCATATTCCCCCACCACCCTTGTTTCCCCTTCCAGGGTGTCCCATTCCATTCTATAGACAGTTGGGGTTTATCGCCCTACATAACCACTTTTCCCACTCTAGTCCACGCCTTCTCTCACTGTGCCCTCTAGTTTTGTAGCCAATGTCGATGTGGCTACATCCTTTGCTATGCCATCCACCCTAGCATCGAAGCAGGTTATCCAGCCCACTGCTCCACCTACCAGCCCCGAGGACTAGCCTGTTGTGTTCGCGGTGAGATTGATTAGTTTATGAAAAAATCGTGCAATATTAACGAAAAATTAACATAGGCAGTCAATTGTATGAGTTATCTTACTGTTTAAATGTTGTAGGGTGGCATTGCTGAGAGACTTGGATCACGGAGGAGGGAAAACCCCTCACCACTTACGGTCTCATCTGAGGTGAGCTATTTAATATTTGAAAACTTAATTTTGATTTTTAAATTGTGTCTTATGCTTGTACAATTTCCTGTAGGAGTTGACATTTGATTGTTGTCGTTTCAGAGCCCAAGGGGGGGAGTTCGAAGTGACAAGAAGGACCGAGCTTCCTCTAGCTCGAAGAAGAGGAAGATTGATTTTGGAGGTGCACCTGGGAGCTTCAAGGGTGGGTAGGAGGATTGAGAGGACCTCTTATGTACACTAGCCATGATGTGGCATTTTGGCATGAGTTGCCATATTTTGTATAGGGCACAAGTTGCCATTGTATAGACATTGGGAACGATGTTCCATTTTTCACTACTACTGTATATGATTGGAAATTTGTGTATATGAATATATCATTTTCACTTATTTATATTACTTTTCCTTTGATTACATATTTGCATACATTATGTCGAATGCGGTAGTAGATTGCAGTTGATGCGCTTGCAATACTTATTGTTGACGAAGCAATAAAGTCTGTATGTTCACAATAAAATGCATAAAAAGTTTAACACTATAGGTTAGTTCACAAAAAAAGTACACAACTGCATAAACGTGTACAATAACAATGATAATTTTAAATACCAAATACCTGATCTTATAAATCATAGTGCAAATAATTTTTCAATCGAGCAATTTTTCCCATGAAGTATTACTCTTGCTACCAAATAATTTTATCGAGATCTTTTTCTAGTTTGACAAGCCTCTGTTCACCTCTCGGCCCTTCCATTTGTTGTCTCAGCTTGTCATACCTAGCTCCGGCCTTGTTATTTCAAGCCTAGACCCTAAGGACTTAGAACTAACTAGACACCTAACCTAAAATCCCTTCTCTAGCCTTAGTATCCCTCATAGGACTCTATAATTCAAGCTCTCTGAAACCCTAGCTAGCAACAACTCCTGGATAAAAATCAATTCTAACTAAAGATGGTCACTCATTCCATGAGTGTGTAAGATTGTTTCCTTCTCTCTCCTCCACAACAAGCGCACTAAGTAACCTTAGGGTTTCTCAAATGGCACAATCCCTAGCCTTCTTCTCTCACAAAAGCTACAAAGTTAAATACTTTCTTTGCTCCTCAAGGTGAATTTAATGAAGAATGTCATCTAGCCCTCCTCAATGTTACCTTCCTTTGTGATAGATACACAGCCCTAGAGGACTGTGTACATAGTCCTAGAGGACTATGTATATCATTGACAATTCCAGGCATACATAAACAGTTTTGGCAGTGATCTACAAGTACATTTTCACTACTAAAATACCCAAAATACCTCTAAAAAACTTCTACAATATGCCATCTTTGTTGAGGACTATCATATAGGTACTTGTTGGCACTCTTGGCTTAACTGGAAATTACTATTTGGGATAGTCATAGTAAAATTTGTCTTGGCTAGAAAATACATTTAGTTTAATAGTCCCATTCATTAACCAAGTTAGAATTGACAATACTTGTAGTCCACTTGCATTTACCTAACCATTGTATTCCTAATTTCAAACTTGAAATTGACATAGCTATTGCATCTTTACTTTGACTGGAAGTAACATTTTGGGACAGTCATACTTGGCTGAAAGTTATCATTGGTTTGACAGTCTTATTCATTGTCCAAATTGGAACAGAAAGCACTTGTTTGCATTTGGTATTTACATAGTAATTATTGTCTCATTTTGCAAGATAGAAATTGATATTGGAATGATCTTCTCTTACCATTTGATTGACTAGAAATTTCATAGTATTGATGAGTTTAGAATCATATTGAACATGACTGTTGTTGGATTGCATTTGTTACATCTACTTGGAAAACATTGATTTTGATAAATTTGGCAATTAATATCATTTGAAGATGAAGTTGACATTGCTTACTCTCATTGAATACATACATATTTATTATGCTATTGTTGAGCACTTGCAATTTTAACGATCTCTTGTACTTGTTTCTTTGGCATATGCTAACCGAAGTTTAAGGGTTAGCATGCATAACCTAGGGTTTAGAATCAACGAGGAAACCCTAACCCTAACTAAATTTTAAAGGTTAGCATGCATAACCTAGGATTTATAATCAATGAGGAAACCCTAACCCAAATGATGTTTTGGGGTTAGCATGCATAACCTAGGGTTTAGAATAAATGAGGAAACCCTAAACCTAGGAGGGAAACCCTAACACCAACCCTACCTAACCATATCTTGTGGCCTCTTATAAAGTATCTTTTTGTTTGTATATGAGCATGCCTAGGATTGTAGTAATATGTCACATATTCTTTATAGACTAATCGAATGAAATACTCTTTACGGTTTATCATGCACAAATTGCACAAGTTGATGCTAATCAATGGGGAAAATTTAACCCTAACGAAGAAACCATTTTGACTTGGATGGAAATTATTCTTAGTTTGAAAGTCCCATCTTCATGAAAACTGGATTGATTGGGGTCTATGTCAATATATGTCGGTTGCAAAATAGGTTGACTTTGTACGACATGATGATAATGTCCCATCAAAACCACTAACATGCTTCAACCACAAACATACATTAGAGGAAATTTGGGGCCTAAAATGGGCCTTATAAGAAAACGCGCCAACAATAAATTTTGTGAGTTGGAATTTAGGAACCAATAGAATTTCAATAAAATGAGTCAACCATAATGGTTGAATTGACATATTTGTCATAAAAGAAAACTACTTTTTTTGTTCATATTTTTGACATATCTCCCTGTGGTTTTACTCAAATTCTGAGCGGGAGATCTCATTGGATACGGAATTTATTTCCGCATCCAACGAGTACCCACACTGCAGACTTTTGATGGACCCCGCTACCCCAAAAATAAGAAATACCTGAAAAAATGTGATGATGACATATCTCCCTGTGGTTTTACTCAAATTCTGAGCGGGAGATCTCATTGGATACGGAATTTATTTCCGCATCCAACGAGTACCACACTGCAGACTTTTGATGGACCCCGCTACCCCAAAAATAATAAATACCTGAAAAAATGTGATGATGACATCATCATCATTTTTTTCAGGTATTTATTGTTTTTGGGGTAGCGGGGTGCATCAAAAGTATGCAGTGTGGTACTCGTTGGATGCAAAATTAAATTCCGCATCCAACGAGTTCTTCCACTCAGAATTTGAGTAAAACCACAGGGAGATATGTCAAAAATACGAACAAAAAAAGTAGTTTTTTTCATTCTTCCTCCAAAATTAATAACTATTATTTTATTATTTTCCTTAGGAGGCCCATTTTAGACCTCAAATTTCCTCTAATGATTGCAAGGAAAATTACATCCAATTTATTCGCAATCACCCAACCAACCATTAAATAGAATATTCAATCATTCTATAGTGTTTGACCCCCCTCTTTCACAAGAAATATTTATACATGACAAAGAGAAAAGGTGTGATCTCCTTATCCTTGAGTATGCATTAATAACCTTTACTTTCATTATGGTTATTGGCTTGCAAGCTTATATTCTAGGTATATGGTCTATTCTAGATACATATATTCTAGGTATATGGTCTACTAGTTTTTAGTTAAGTGAGACTGTAATGTCCCCAAATTTTGAAAATAATTTTTTTTTAATAGGCTAGTTAATTACTACCTGAACTAGACATTAACTGATCTTCTGTGGAATATGTTGATACTTTTTTTCTACATCGAAGTGACGTAAGTTATTCTTACCATTTTTAGATTTTTTCCTGATGTGGTTACTAATGTAATTATATAATGTGTTTATGTTACTTGATATGATTTAGATGATTACACTGTTCATTGATTATTTCTTATCATGCATTTGTGTGTGTTTGTTCAGTTATATCTTACTTCCTGGTTATAATAATTGTTTATTGTTTAAGGAAAATCCTGACTTGACCTTTAACTGTCAAGGGGTGGAGTGGTGGGACTTGTATCCCTTATGGGACCACTTGGAGAGGTAACTGGTTTTACTTGCAGTTACGGGGTTTACTTAGTTCATGTTGAACTAATGCAAACCTCTACTTCCTTTGTGCAGGTTCATTAGATGACGAAATCTTGCTACAGCTGTTTAAACTTGGCATGCTACCTATGCTATGCTACGCCATTTCTTTTCAAAGAAAAAAGGACCAAAGTCCTATCCTAGCAAATCTTACTACTACTATTTGCGTTATTCTTTACGCATAGCTGGAGTTTATCATAACTACATCTATTTGGTTAACATTATTAGTGTGGCTTAGGACTTGATAGTTTTTATTCGTATGCTTAGTGTTTAGAACACATGGTGAAAATGTTTTTAAACCTAAATAATGGAGGCTTAAGTCATCAGACTTAGCCATATTGTATTAAAGTTTATATGCCAAGCTGATATATATGGAGGTCAATTCATGGCATATTCCATATGCCATGAACATTGGCTTAGATTATGTCAATGATGATATTGATGGTGGTTCCAATACAAAACACATTTCCAATACCAAATCGCATTTGGGGTTTTTAAACTATAGGCATGAGGGTAAATATCATGACGTTGATTTTGGACAGGGTGGTGGAGTAAATGCTCCTCGGGATGGGGAAAACTGAAACCCTATGCTTGGTCTATCATGGATGGAAGAAAACATTCGTTACTACTGTGGGTATGCTCTGTTCGGCTCTCTGGTTTTGTCACTGCGTGAAGGATTGGTTCGCTCTATGCCTTGGGAAGGTATGCTCTTCACTTGGGTTTGCATAGTTATAATCTTTGTTGTTTTCAAGTGGATGATTAGCATACTTCTAACGGGCCTCTGTTCCTTTTTGCAGGTGATAGGGCTTTCGTTTCGCGGGTCTTGGTCTGTACCAGGCTGTCTACGAATGCCCTTCAAGGGTAAGCCTTGTAAAAACAAGGTTAAATTGTTACCTCAACATATAGATTTTTTTTTAGCAGAGTTGTGAGCTCAGGGTAGTAAAGAGTAATGTGGTGAATAATTTGCTTTAAGGGTTTCGACTATGTAATCCTTCTACGTTATTGGGAATCCAGGGATGCGTATATATACATTTCAGTTTGGGGAGGGTTTTGATATGTATAAGATGGAGACTCTGTGTTTCGACCATTTAGATAATGTGTTATTATTATATTACATGACTGTGTACATTTTTACTTGTAATTTGTAGAAGGTTCACTTGTATGTATTCACAGCTGGGGTTTAGCATTGATGCTTCTGATTGCTTGGCAAGGCTGTGGCCATATGCGTTTTGATGTCTGTAACTTAAACATTCATTTTGGTATGTTAATGGGGGTTATGCGTATTGGTTTTAAATGAATAGTTTAACTTACTGTTGTGTCATTGCTTGCAATGGCACCTCTGTTGATTCGCAACTATGTATTTTCTTACTCGCAAATGTTATTACTGGTGATTTATGAGGTAATTTACTTGCTTGTGATTTAGTATGGATATGGTTGTAAGCTTAGCTTATAATGGCGAGAATGTAAATGCCATGGTTGTGATAGTGTAGGCAGTAGAGTTTTTACCTGGACTATTTTAATGGGTTTCTTACCTCTCGGCCGTGAACCTGGAAAATGAAATGTTGCATGTATATTTTGTTTAGATTATGTGGAACGTTGACAAAAAAAATGTTTTAATTATGGTTGAAGTTGAGTTTTGGGTTCGAGCTTGATAGCTACGATTTTGACCCTTAGGTGAAAAACATAGCCTGTGTAAAGGCTTAATGGATATACCTTGTGCATTCTAGCTCTATTACGGTATTTGTTCTTAAATGGTTTTAAGTTTTGGTATTTTTACAAATTGTATCCTATAGGATTCGATCCCTGACATAATATGATATAACGTTGTTTTTTGTATTTAAACACGAGCCCACAAAATTCGATCCTGGGCTGCGTGGGCTTGTGGTTCAATGATGTTTGCATGGATTTGGTTTTGGCAGAAGTGCCGATAGGATTCGATCCTAAAACCTTTAAATGGATACGATATTGAATAATGAGTTTGTATTAGTTTTATGTTTGATTCTTATTTTGATAGTAGACAATGTGTTTATAATAATCGTGCCTAGAGACCTTGAAAGTCTCGATGGTTGGCATACGATATGGATAAAGTGGAAATTATTTGTTTGGAGTTTGTTTATGATATTTGGTAGGTTTTAAAATAGATTAACTTTGTTGATCTTATGTTTTGTTATAATGTATAAAGTTTTAGCGATGATGTTTAAGTTATATTTGTATGCATATCATTTATGCTAAGACTATAGGGAATAGTTTTGATGGTTATAATTTATACAAGCCTACTGGAAATATGAAATCTGCCAGCAGAGAAAAAGATATAAAGTTAGTTTTTATATAGTTCTTGGTTGATCAGATTCTTCAGTTAGGGTTAATAAGATTTAGGTACAGAATCTCTGATATTATCTTTATGTTTTGAACTTGAAATAATAAATAGGAAATCTAACTCACTTAAAAGAAATCTAGACTATGTTTAAAGAAATAACTCTGTTAGAGCAGACTAAAATTTAACCTGTGAATGATGAAATAAAATGCATAAATATAACAAAGACCAAATCCTCCTACTGATAAAGCTAAAGGTGATAGCCTATCATTTGCAAATATAAATAAGATATATTTTCCTAACTAGAATATCATTGTTGAGAAGATAAAATAACCTAGCCTATGTTAAAAGAAATACATCTATTAGGGAAGACTGAATTTAATCTGTAAGTGAAGAAAGAAATAATGTAGAAAATAATCTAGCTATAGTAGACAGATACTAATTATCCATTCAGAATTTAATCTCCTTGTTTAATAAGAAAATATGTGTAAATTGCAAGTGAAAAATCAAGAACCTCATACCTACAAGGTGAAGCTATTTTAATGGCTGAAAATCCTGCACACTCAAATACCCAACATTAACAAGTATATAGATAGATATTACCTCTGTTTAGATAATGGAATGACTTGGGAACTACCACATTCCAGCCAACCATGACCCAAAACCGTTCCTGGTTTCAATCCGAATCCCCTCGAGCTGGTTCCAACATGCAAGTAGCTTAGAGCTCCTAAGGTAAGGTTTCCCTATCTGGGATATCTGATTCTGTATCAGTTTCCTTTTTTCTCTTAGAAAAAAATGTTCTCCAAGAACTCTCTTGAAAGTAATCAGGCAAAATTATGGAATAATCAAAAGATTCCCAAGCCTCTTTTTGGATTGGGTCTTACAGACAAACTTTTGCAGGAAAAGGGGCAGTTAAATCAAGAATCATTTGATTTCTTGAAATAACCATTTTTACTTAATTTAGGTAATTTTAATATTTATTTAAATTTAACATAAGAACTTTTGATTAGTTCCTATTTAAATCTTGTAGGTATTTAGTATAATTATCATTAATAATAATAATAATAATAATAATATGTTGAGCCTTTCATTATTTATTCGCATTTACTAGTATTATTACTATGTTTACTCTTTTACACGCATTATATATAAACTATATATTTATATATACCATTTGTTAACATTTTTACTTGTAGGCATCATATGGCATGATCTCTAATCACATGACACTTTTCTTTTTAGCTTATAGCCACTTTTTTATTAAAGCCTTAAGGTATGGGTTAGGTCAACTATGTTAGGCATCTCTAAACCTCTTTGCATGTTGGATTCCCTTGTATAACATGGTAGTTCTTCAGTACTTTGATGAGATATAGAAATTCAAATTTTCATTTAATCACTTAAAAATAAGTAAGATGAGATCAATGTTTTATCAAAGTCGTTTTTACTCAACATATTAATTTTCCAGTAACTCCTAGTGCTTATCCAGAGCCCATACTCAACGCTAAAAATAGGGAGTTACAAACTTAGTGCAATTCCAGAGCTCCTCGCTCAACACTAATGCTAGGATGTATTTGTAGGATACACCTAGGGATACAATGGCCAAGGATCCGATGTTACAGAGCTTATGCTCAACGTCAACTTGGAAGGCTCCAGGGCTTATTCCCAACACTTCCAATTCTTATCTTTTCATGTGCTTCAGAGCTTCCTGCTCAACATAAAGGTTTCATAACTCATGTGCTTCAGAGCCTTTCGCTCAACAAAAAAATTTAAAATACTGATGCACTGCAGAGCCTCTTGCTCAATGCAAACATTAAATACTCACGTGTTCCATAGCTTCTCGCTCAACACAAAACATCAAATACTCATGTGCTCTAGAGCTTTCTCGCTCAACACAAACATCTCATCAATTATGTGCTTCAGGGTCCACGCCCAACACATGAAATCATATATATATATATATATATATATATATATATATATATAAAACATATGCAATTGGCTTATGCCCAATATATCAAACAAATCATTATGTTCATGTGCAGTGGGGTCTTATGCCCAATATACAAAATAAAACATCAAAGAAACATCATAAGCGATGGGGCTTATGCCCATAAGTGTTAGGTCCAAAATTCGGGATATTACATCCCTCCCCGCTTAGAACAACACCATCCCTGGTGTTCTAGGGACTCAGAATGAAATCATGAAACAAGGCAGGGTAAGCCTTTCTCATGGTGGCATCATTCTCCCAAGTAGCCTCATCGGCCTCGAAGTGCTTCCATTGCACTTTCAACTAGACTATGGTGGGCTTCTTGAGTTGCACCTATATCTTGTTCATTACATGAAGTGGTTCAGGTGCAAACTCCCCTTCAGGTTCCACTTGTAATAAGGACCAATCAATCACATGTTTAGTATAATAAACATATTTCTTTAATAAAGATGCGTAGAAAACATTATGGACTCTTATGTGAGCAGGTAAAGCTAGTTCATATGCTATTGGCCCTCTCTTGGCAGTATCTCAAAGGGTCAACAAAATCTAGGTGCTATCTTACCACACCTTCCAAAGCTCAATGAGCTTTATTTTGTTTTTACTTTCAAGTAAACATGGTCACCTATCTTGATAGTATTTATCTTTTCTTTTCTTATCCGCGTAACTCGTTTGGCATTCTTGTGCTTCTTTAAGATTCACTTGGACCTTGGTAACCAATTGTTCCAAGTCCTTTAGTAAGTCAGGTCCTAACATGAGCCGATCCACTGGGCTATCATAAGTAACCGGTGTTTTACACTTCCATCCATAGAGTACCTTAAAGGGACTCATCTTGGCGGAGGTCTGGTAACCGTTGTTATATGCAAACTCTATAAGATATAGGTAATCTTCCCACTTCGTAGGGTTTTTCATGACATACATCCTAAGCATGTGCTCTACAATCTGGTTTACCCATTCTGTCTTCCCGTCTGTCTGCGGGTGGTAAGCAGTACTAACTTTCAAGTGCGTCTCTAGTCAGGAGAATAAGGATCTCCAAAATTTCCCAGTAAACTTACTATCTCGATCTGAGATGATTTCCTTGGGTATCCGATACAATCTGAATATCTCTTTTAAGAATATGTCGCCAATGTGTACTGCCTTGTAGGTCGACTTCACTGGAATGAAGTGTGTTGCTTTTGACAATTTGTCAACTACTACAAGGATAGAATCATTTTGCTTCTTACTCTTAGGTGGACCCCATGATAAAATCCATACCAATGACCTCCCACTTCCATTCTGGAATGGGTAATGGCTGCGGTAACCCCGAAGGATGCTGGTGCTCAGCTTTGACCAGCTGACATTCTTAACATTTTGCGATAAACAACGCTATGTAGGCCTTTAACGCTATTATTAGTCTTCAGCTCTGAGCCTTCAAATTTTTCCAAGGAGAATCTCTAAAATTTTCTCCTTTAAAATTTTATAATTTACTTAATTTGTAATTTTTATATAAATATTTTATTCATATTTATATATAATATAAAAATATATATTTTATTCACATTTATATAATATTAAAAATAAATTGACATTCACTAAAATTAGTTAAATCGTCAAATGATAGGCACGAAAAACTTGAAACCGTCATTAAAAATTTACTCCTACTTCCAAATCCTCACAATTCGTGCCCTCAAAATCAGTTGCTTAATTTTTAAGTCTATTTGCACTAAAATGAACCGACACGTGGCAAGATTCTATTTGCTAGGGAAACAAAGAATCTTTTAAGACGATGTCTCCATTGAAAATGCCTCCGGCGTAATTAACAAGTGCTATAAATCCTATTAACCTTGCAATTTAAATCCTATTAACCTTACAATTTCACGAGGATACGAAATGGTCGTACAAATAAAATATTTAGAATTTTATTACTTATTGGTTTTAATATATGCAAGAAGTAAATAAAGTGTTAATAGATTATTTAGAAAATAATTAAAATAAAACAAAAGAAAATATATATTTTTAAATTATTATTTTATTTAATAAATAAAATAAAAGTTATTTTGAATATGTGTAATATATTGCATGTGTGTGTCTAATTGTATGGAGAGTAGTCATCTGTTTATAACCTACTATGAAGGAGATGTCACATAAAGTAAGGCAACTTAAGTTATGTTACATTAAAAAAATAAAATGTAATTTAAAAAATCTATGTCCGTTTTCATGGATGTTGTCACATATCTTAACTTAAAGTTATGTTACATTAAAAATAATAATTAAAAATTTATGATAACTCATAAAATAAAAAATAAGTGAAATGATAAAGATATCAAGCCTACCAATTTTTTGGTATATTCAAATTATTGGCATACACTTTGGATATTTGGATATTTAAAGAGATGTCAATGTCTGTAAGAAGTTGAATATTAACAAAGAAATAATGTTTATTCATTAATAAGTTGTATAATAATAAAGTTAATATTTCTTCTTCAACTTTCCTATTAGATACACCTACACACTTTTTTATTTGTTGGCAATTAGAGTCATCATGTAATATGTAGAGTGGGTATTGCATTTTTCTTCCATGCATTGGCATACACTTTGGATATTTAAGGGGTATATAATTTATTTGTGATCAATTTTTCTTTTAATAAAATCTATTAATCATATCTCTTAATTCATGGAAGCGTAGACCTATGGGCACTCTGGAATTTAAACATATGTTTCAATCGAGTTATTTATTTACCAAATGTTTAGTAATTTAAGATCTATTTCTTTGATTAGTTTGGTAAATGTTTAGTTTATTTTGGTATATATATAATAAAAATTAATTCGCTCACATTTTTATTATGTTTTGATATTTATTTTATTTTTATCAAGCCTACCATTTATTTGCCTATTTAAATTCATGATCAATGATGATATTTTCTGTAAATGTCAACACTATTTGGAAACATGATACATGGGGTAGCGAACCAATGTAGACCTTATTAAGTTGATTACCAAAGAGACAGAGGACGTAATCAGTTGTTGGCAGCCTTAATTTTTTTAATATGTCTGGCGAAGCGATACCTACAACACTTGCAACTTGGATAAAGAAAAATACTCTGCCTGAATTGTTTGGCATTGTAAAATGTCCTTTTATCAAAGTACATTTTGTCCTAGATACTAGGGAGAACCAAACAAAAGGTTTTTTATTCCCTGAAGGTTTTCTTTGATAAAGCTTAATGGTTACTTTGATAAAGCTTAATGGTTACGATACATTGGATACGGGTTGAGAGATCATAATATTGATGAAGTGGACGTAAATATTGTATTATAGATATTTTTAGTTTTGTAGGAAGTTTACTTTGTTTTATCTTTTTATTCAATTTTTCAAAATAAATAAAATAGTTCTTTTTAAGGAATGAGCATTATTTAAAATATATACTTTATTATGTTTACACATGACACAATATAGAGTGTTTGACATATATTTGTTTGCTTGTCATTGAATTTTCTTATTTTCTTATATATATATATATATATATATATATATATATTTGTTTTAGCTACCATATATGTGAGTTAATTTATTTATTTCTTAATGTTTATTTTTTTCCTTGTTTTTAGTATTCTCTTCTTTGGCTCGATTTTTAGGCATTCTTTTTTTGGAGTCGGTTTTAGAAATATTGTTCGTTGTTGTTAGGCGTTTTTTTTCGGAGTCGGTTTTAAAAACAATGTTCACCGTCGTTGTCCATCCAGTTAATCACATGTCATTGTGTGTCTTCTTCCTTGATTGTGCATTTTCCATCGGTTTCTTCCATTGTCCACTGGTTTCTGTAGTTGTCTCCTCGTTTTCACATAGTCATTTTTCTCAATCTTCCTCTTGGTCCAGACGAGTAGCATCATGTAGTGATATGTAAGCATTGCCACCATTCCCAACATTATGATTCATGCAAGCCATTCTATTTTCATAAGTGTAAGGCAATCCCCCGATGCCTGCTCCAATAATGGAGATCGAGATATTGCTAAAGGATTTATATATCAATGAAAGGGGATCCGACTGTGACAAATTGGGTAACAGAGGCTAAACCTCGCGAGGTAGAGTGCAAGTCTGTAAAATTCAAGAAGAGGAGAGAGTAGAAGACAAATTACCTGTTTGCGTACAAGTTCACTGTTCCCAAAATTCAAGAAGAGGAGAGAGTAGAAGACAAATTACCTGTTTGCGTACAAGTTCACTATCCCCATAATATTTAATCCATGAATCCATGCAGATGGATGTGTGTATATGTTTTCCATGTTAATGAGTTGTTCCTGTTTTAATTGCTAGAGAAAACTCTATCAGCAACAACAAATATGAACATCTTGCACAATTAAACTCTCCACTTGAAACTAAACATATAACAATTCAAAGTAGCTATAAATCCACGGTCAAATATCTCCAAGATAATTTATTTTTGTTTTAAGATCATTAAAGAGATTTTATAAATTTTAAGAATTTCAAGTATATGTTTGAGTTTATAAGATTGCATTGAGGATTAAGGGCATGGAAGTTAGTATTGTTGTTATATGTATCAAACCTGGATATATTTTTGAATCAGAATCTCATGGAGCAAGTTGTAGAATCACGCACCCTCTAATGAAGTCAAAGATGAGATTGTAACTAACTTGGTTAATATTCTCAAACTTTATATTTATAATCTGATTTTTCTTTTCAAAAATAACGAAATTGAATGTCATATGTCCATCATAAGCATACCAAATTGTTTCAATTACAACTTTAAGCTACATAATGTAATTATGGAAGAGTTTATTGCAACTATACCAGTGTGAAATGTTCTTATGATGCCATCGAAATAAAAGTGGATTTTTTCTTGAAGTCCATTGCAACTAACACGTCATAAGTGAACAACATTAGCTTGCACCAGCCCGTAAGATGTTGGCATATAACTTAACGTAAAGTAAAGCTACGTTACATTAAAATATTTAAAAAGTAATTAAAAAATCCACGCTGACAAATAAAATAAAGAATAAAACCAAACGTAATTTAAAAATCCATGTCTAGGTATAAAATAAAAAAATAAAGCCGACATAGATCCATTTTTATGAACATGTTAAGAAGTTAGATAATTTTCTATCAAACATACATAAAAATGTTAGATAAAAAAAAAATTATACTTCAAGAAAATGGATCCTTCTCGCTAGACTTTTGCTTTTTAATCTTTAGGATTCATATGGAATAGCAATTATATGTTAGAATTAGATTTGTCATTTTCATGAATTATTTTCATTGTTTTGATGAGATTTCATTTACACCTACCACCTTTGAGGGGGGAAGTTTCACTATTCTTCTTCTCTTCTCTATCCCTAAGGGAATATTGATCAGTGAATCTAAATTTCTTGCTATTATTTTTTCCTAGAAGTGTATTTTGCTAACTCTCTCTATTTTGTTTATCATCACATCATTAAGTATGGTTACTCACATGATAGCTAGCCTTTTTGTTTTTTGTTTATGATATTTTTTTTTAGTGATCTAGTTTTTGAAGAGAAAAATCCTAAAAATGCCATATTTATTGGTAGATATAATCTTTTTTAAAATGGTTTTATCATAATCCAAAGCCTAGGTCAATATAAAATTTTCCTTTATATTATCATCTTGTCTTGTATCTACCTTTTTTTCATGTTGATCTCAACAAATATTCAAACAAATGTAAAAAAAACTAATTGAATTCATTCAAAATTTATTTTAAATATTTTTCAAAAGTATTTTTAATATCTTCAAATATTGTTAAATAAAAAAAAAAATTAATAACACTGAGAAGCAAACATAAAAATAATGATAGGTTCGAAATAGTATGGGGTAACCAAAAAAAAGTCACGATCTTTTGAAGAAGGAAAGAGCCTCCTCAAAATCACAAGAAAGAAAGTCCCTCCTCAAAATCATATATAAATCAACAAGGTTGAAAAAGTAAATAATATAATAATCAACAAGGTTGGAAAAGTTAATAATAAGGAAATATTTAGAGGGTTGATGTACTCCCATTACTTTGTTTAAATTAAAGAGATCCAATGGTACAATGCTAATGCAGAGGGATAAAACTCATCAAATATGCAAATAATTTAATATGATTTTTAAAACATTAGAAATAAAACATTAATGGATGGAGGTTATTAGAGAACTACTTTTTTTTCTATGTTTCTAGTATAGATTTTTAGTCAAATAAAGAATTATGTAGCCATACAGGTGAACTTACTAATTCTATTTTTTTTCTAAAAAAAATTATTAAGGTCTTTTTTCATTTTATCACATTTGTTTTGGTGAATATTACTAATTCTTAAATTTCCAACAATAAAATGGTTGATGATATTTTGGTAAAAATATTTAAAGTTTTGAGGATTATATATTTTGTGGACAATTTTGACAATGTTTATTTAGTAAAATATTTTCATTATATAGATTTGAGCAAATAATTTTAGAATTAAAAAAAAGAAATTAATGAAACTTATTTTTGGAAAATAAAATAAAATAAAATTAGCTCATTGACTAACTATACCATGGCACAACAACTATATTAAACAATACAAAAGCCTAATAATGACAAGCTCAAGTTAAAAATAATTTATGCTAGTAGAAGCCATTGAGGGAGGCGTTATACACCAAGTATAGATTCTTGTATAAATTTTTTAAGAAAAAATTATTGTAGAGTCCAACATGCTATTAGATTGGTGCAATTAAGATAAGAATGATTACTTTTATTTTAAGATTTTATTTACATGATTGATATATGGTTTTTTTATCCAATATGGCTATTTTTTTTTACAAAATATGAATTTTGAAGTGTTTAAATCATTTTCACATGGCTCAAATACCCCAAGAGCACCAAGATTATGAAAGTTTAACAATTATCATACTTTTTTCAAGAATAAATCTAAAATTTCTAAGTCGAAAATGTTGAAAACCTCCTTAAAAAGTTGAAAAATTCTAACGTTTAGACTATTGCATTAATATGTGTGTAGATATTTTTATTGTGAATTGTTCATTGCCATTTGGTAAAGGAGTAAGTTAAAAGTTAGATGATTTGCAACCAATATCCCACAATTTTTATGGCCAAAATCTGAGTGAAATTGTTGAAATGACACTTTTGGTAAAGGAAGGTACACACGCTAGGGCAGTTGACAACTTTAATGGGGTTGGTACTTGCGCGACACCGGGTCGAGGGATCCAATTTTGTATGCTACTACTATTACAACATATAGTGTTAATTACAAGCGAATGGACACCCATTCCAAAATAGTAAGTGTTAAATAAAGATAACTAATAGGGTGATAATTCATTTGCTCCACATGTATGAATTAATTAATTTAATGTTTATATGTGTGAGTGAGTGCGTGAGTGAGAAATTGGTTGGGTTTAATTCAATGGAATTTTAAATTTATATATATATATATATATATATATATATATATATATATATATTACAATTTAGTTAATTTAAATTTTGATTCTATATGTATCTAGTTTTATAATTTTTTTCAATATTTTTTAGATAGTAACTAATTATGAAGAAATCACTAATCAGCTAACATAATTAACCCCTCTAACCTTCAATAATAAGATAACTTTAAATAATACAAATAGGATTTTTACAATTTTCACAATGAATCTACCCATTTAAGATAAATTACCTAATTTCATACATATAAAGTAATTTATTATTTATTAAAATAGTGAAAATATAAAGAATTATTATTATAGTAAATTACCTAATTTCATACATATAAAGTAATTTATTATTTATTAAAATAGTGAAAATATAAAGAATTATTATTATAATTTAAATAGTAGAACAAATTTATATGTATTATCTTAACAATTTATCCATGTTTTATACATATGAATCTTACCCATCCTTCAAAAATATTAATTATTATATAATAGCAAAGTTTAAAAAATAAATTTAAAATGTTAAAAATGAAATTTATATTTAATTGATCTAAACACTATTATTTAAGATTTTTATTTTTGTTTACGTATGGATTGCGTGCTTCTTAGTAAGTGTTTATTTTTGTTTACATATGGATTGTGTGTTTCTTACTAAGTGTTAAAGATAGATTATTTAAAAAATAATTAAAATAAAATGAAATAAAAGATATATATTTTTAAATTATTATCTTATTTAATAAAAAAAAAAAATTATTTGGAATATATGTAATATATTGCATGTATATATTCAATTGCATCGAGACTAGTTAAGTGTTGATAATGCATTATGAAGAAGATGTTGTTACATAACGTAACGTAACTTAAGTTATTATTTAAAAAAGTCTATATCGGCTCATTGCACATAGAGTAGCTAATTGCTTACACTCCAGTATGGAGGAAATGTTGTCACGTAACCTAACACTATGTTGCATTAAAAAACTAAAAACTAAATAAAAAATACATATGGGATCATACAATAAAAAATAAAACCAAATGTAATTTAAAAATCCATGTCTACTTATAAAATAAAAAAATAAAGCCAACATATATCCATGTTCTTCTACCTCAAGAAAATGGATCATTGTTTCACTATTCTTCTTTTCTTCTCTATCCTCTAAGGAAATATTGAATCCTAAATCTAATTTCTTGCTATTATTTCTTTTTAGAACTGTAGTTTGCCAACTCTTTCCATTTTGATCATCATCACATCATTAAGTATGGTTACTCACATGATAGGTAGAAAAATGGATCATTCTCTGTAGATCACTTACACCTACCACCCTTGAGGGGGGAAAGTTTCACTATTCTTCTTCTCTTATCTATCCTCTAAGGGAATATTGATTCCTGAATCTAAATTTCTCTCCATTCTGATCATCATCACATCACATCATTAAGTATGGTTACTCACATAATAGCTAGCTTTTCGTTTTTGGTTTATGATATTTGTTCTAGTTTTTGAAGACAAGAATCGTAAAGATGCCATATTTATTGATAGATATAATCTTTTTAAAAATAGTTTTATCATAATAAAGAACGTAACTCCATATAAAATTTTCCTTTATAGTATCATCTTGTCTTGTATCTACTTTGTTCATATTGATCTTAACAAATATTCAAACAAATGTTAAAAAACCAACTTGATATAAATTTTTCCTTTATAGTATCATTTTTGTCTTGTATCTACTTTGCTCATATTGATCTTAACGAATATTCAAACAAATGTTAAAAAACCAACTGAGTTCATTCCAAAATTATTTTAAATATTTATAAAAGGTATTCTTAATATCTTGGAAAAAAAATTTGTAAAATTGGAAGACAAACATAAAATAAAAATAATAGTAAGGTTAAAATATTGTATGGGTTTTTCAAAAAGGAAAGAGCCTCCTCCAAATCATAAGAAGGAAAATACCTCAAAATCATATAACAATCAACAAGATTTGTAAAGAAAATAATATAACAATCAACAATAAATCGGAAATGAATCATAGTTGAAGAAGCGTAAGTTTAAGGAATATTTTATAATTAACAAGTGCTATAGATCCCATAGACCTTGTAATTTGATGGGATGCGAAATGGCAGTACAATTTAGAATTTTATTACTTATTAGTTTTAATATACGCAAAAAGTAAACAAAGTGTTAAAGTATAATAGATTATTAAAAAAATAATTAAAATAAAATGAAATAAATATATATTTTTAAATGGTTATTTTATTTAATTAAAAAATAGAAATTATTTTGATTATGTGTAATACATTGTATATGTATATTTAATTACATCGAAAGTAGGGAGGTGCTTACAACATAGTATGGAGGAGATGTTGTCGCATAAGGTAAGGGTGCTCGCAAGAAGCTGCTGCCTAATTATGATGCAATGGGAGCGTGCAAGCGAAAAAAAAAACAGGAGCGTGTACGCACACTTGGACGTGCGCACGCGTTTCTACTTAGGCTATGCTGAACCAAGGCAACATGGACATTAGGAGCGCGTACGCGCACCTAGGCACATGCACGCGTGTTTGGACGCGCACGTGTGTCCAGACGTGCACATGTGTTTAGTGCGTACACGTTAAACACACGTGCGTGTCCCTATGTTTTTTTATAAAAAAAAACCGACAGCGAATAATTCATTTCCACTCACAAACCCGCATGCACGCGCATAGTTGGAGTCGCTTAGGAGCCCAAAACAAGTGTCCAAGCACCCCAAAACGACACCCACGGCCATTGAAATAAGGTAGGTGGATTACTATTTGCATTTTGTTGTTTTTTTAAATGTTTTTCATTGTTTTCAAATAAAATAAAATTAAAAAAATTTGCAAATGAATTGAAATCGAACAAATTTAATATTACAGATACATTACCTCTACCATAATGACAAATACCAATGAGCCATCCCAACAAAGCAATGAAACAAACCAATCAGAGGACCTAATAAACCCTGAATTAAACGAAGAACTCGATGGTGAACCACTAGAAAACCCCAAAGATGAATTACACGGGGATTTAAACCAATTGAGGATATTGAATGATGAATTGAAGAACACTAGGGAACCCTCTCGGGTTTCCCTCGCCACATCACACAAAACATAATCGAATCTATCAACATTTCCCAAAGTGAGATAACCAATTTGAGGCAATATAGGACTCGAATGAGAGAACATTATGACATTGGTATATCTAAAGAAGCTATAAAAGACCCGAATATCACAAAATCCCAACTGTGGAGAAAATTTATAGATCCGAGAACAGGACAGTCTCCAGATGTGAGGAAAAGGCGAGTTTGCACGGACTGGTGTAATTACCATCCATGGAGAGAAAAATAGAGGAAGAGATGGTTCATGGTTTTTGACAAGCCTCCATGCAGCATTGTCGAGGTCCCACAATATTTTCTCAGGAAACTGTGGGCCGAGTTTGTGTTAGGGTTCCATGTGAACTACTTCGACATCACCCAGCTCTAGGGTGTTGGTCTTGGCTCAGCCCAAGATTGAGCTCACACCCATCAGAACCCACTCAGAGGACCTCCTGCACCTAGGAGAGAGCCAAACCCTCTTCCTCAACCCCCTCGGTTACGTAGTGGGCTAGATGAGATCCATGAGTCCGTTAGACGTGCCACACAACACCTTCTCAGGCATACCACATTTGTGGCTATGTCCACACAGAGCGAGCAGGACCACCCTGAGAGACACACTTCTGCATGGTCTACTGGTGGTGGGCGAGTGAGAGAAGCTACAAGTGGTAGCCAGGATGATCCATCCAACTCAACGAGACTAGTGCCACATCGTTGTTCTCGTTGTGGGAATCCATGCCATGTTCCCACACAAGAGCATGCCACAGAGAGCCACCTATAGTAGGTTAGTTATTGTTTTATTTAATGTTCAAGCATTGATTATACGTTATGCAATCTCATAATTTCTAATAAATTTAACTTAGAATCAAATGTTGATGACTTGATTTGTTTTAATGTATAGCTATTCATTACTGAGTCTCCAGCACCCAGGTGGGAGGATGTTGGTTCCTTCAACCTAGATGGAGCCATGGAAGCCGCAGAGGACATCCTGGCACCATACACACAGGTAGTTTTCTTTCAGTAATTAAATGTAATTTTAGTATTTAATCTTGTCGTCCAATGTAGTTAATATTTAGTAATTGAATCTAATTATTTTTGTGTTTACACAAGTGTCCATAGGAGTGAATGACCAACCACCCCCACCGGGGATCAGCAGATCCCCTCGTCTGCAGGTATCGTGTAATAAAGTATAAATTTCATTTCATTTATGATGGCTTATATTTGTATAGTTATATTTTTTATGTACTAATATACGAGGCCATGACTATGTATGCAGGTCCGAGCACATAGGCACGTCGGTGTCACTATCTCTCCATCGACTCCCTTTTTCCCACCATATATGCCAGGTGTAGCCCTTGGAATTCATGTCCCTTTCCCTGCATCCCTCCCCACCCCATTACATCCATCCCTTGCCTCCCATCCACCACCACACTTCCATCCAACTCCCCCTTCTTCATCACAGCCTTCGGTCACTCCCCCCCCCCCCCCCCTCCCCCCCCCCCCCCCGCCACACCCATCCACCCCCTCCCTTGCAATTTCCCATGTTTCCACCCTCCCCCCTTCAACCATGATACAACATCCATCCGCATTCACCAATCCCTCCACCCCATCCTAGACCTCAGCCCCCTCCCCCATATTCCCCCACCGCCCTTGTTTCCCCTTCCAAGGTGTCCCATTCCATTCTACAGACAGTTGGGGTTTATCGCCCTACATAACCACTTTTCCCACTCTAGTCCATGCCCTCTCTCACCGTGCCCTCTAGTTTTGTAGCCAACGTCGATGTGGCTACATCCTCCGCTATGCCATCCACCCTAGCATCGAAGTAGGTTATCTAGCCCACTGCTCCACCTGCCAGCCCCGAGGACGAGCCTATTGTGTTCGCGGTGAGATTGATTAGTTTATGAAAATATCATGCAATATTAACAAAAATTAACATAGCCAGTCAATGGTATGAGTTATCTTACTGTTTAAATGTTGCAGGGTGGCATTGCTGAGAGACTTGGATCACGGAGGAGGGAAAACCCCTCACCACTTACGGTCTCATCTGAGGTGAGCTATTTAATATTTGAAAACTTAATTTTGATTTTTAAATTGTGTTTTATGCTTGTATAATTGCCTGTAGGAGTTGACATTTGATTGTTGTCGTTTCAGACCCCAAGGGGAGGAGGTTGAAGTGACAAGAAGGACCGAGCTTCCTCTAGCTCGAAGAAGAGGAAGATTGATTTTGGAGGTGCACCTAGGAGCTTCGAGGGTGGGTAGGAGGATTGAGAGGACCTCCTATGTACACTAGCCATGATGTGGCATTTTGGCACAAGTTGCCATATTTTGTATAGGGCATGAGTTTCGATTGTATAGACATTGGGAATGATGTTCCATTTTTCACTACTACTGTATATGATTGGAAATTTCTGTATATGAATATATCATTTTCACTTAGTTATATTGCTTTTCCTTTGATTACATATTTGCATACATTATGTCAAATGCAGTAGTAGATTGCAGTTGATGCGCTTGCAATAGTTATTGTTGACTAAGCAATAAAGTCTGTATGTTCACAATAAAATGCATAAAAAGTTTAACACTGTAGGTTAGTTCACAGAAAAAGTACAGAACTACATAAATGTGTACAATAACAATGATAATTTTAAATACCAAATACCTGGTCTTGTAAATCATAGTGCAAATAATTTTTCAATCTAACAATTTTTCCCATGAAGTATTACTCTTGCTACCAAATAATTTTATCGAGATCTTTTTCTAGTTTTCCAAGCCTCTGTTCACCTATCGGCCCTTCCATTTTTTGTCTCAGCTTGTAATACCTAGCTCCGGCCTTGTTATTTCAGACCTAAACCCTAAGGACCTAGACCTAACTAGACACCTAACCTAAAATCCCTTCTCTAGCCTTAGTATCCCTCCTAGGACTCTACAATTCAAGCTCTCTGAAACCCTAGCTACCAACAACTCCTAGATAAAAATCAATTCTAACTAAAGTTGGTCACTCATTCCATGAGTGTGTAAGATTGTTTCCTTCTCTCTCCTCCACAGCAAGCGCACCAAGTAACCTTAGGGTTTATCAAATGACACAATCGCTAGCCTTCTTCTCTCACAAAATCTACCATTAGAGGAAATTTGGGGTCTAAAATGGGTCTCCTAAGGAAAATAATAAAATAATAGTCATTAATTTTGGAGGAAGAATGAGAAAAACTACTTTTTGTGTTCGTATTTTCGACATATCTCCCTGTGTTTTTACTCAAATTCTGAGTGGGAGAGCTCGTTGGATACAAAATTTAATTCCACATCCAATGAGTACCCACACTGCATACTTTTGACGGACCCTGCTACCCCGAAAACAAGAAATACTTGAAAAAATGTGAAGATGATGTCATCATCACGTTTTTTCAAGTATTTCTTGTTTTCGGGGTAGCGGGGTCCGTCAAAAGTATGCAGTGTGGGTGCTCGTTGGATGTGGAATTAAATCCCGTATCCAACGAGTTCTCTCACTTTAAATTAGAGTAAAAACACAGGGAGATATGTCGAAAATACGAACAAAAAAAGTAGTTTCTTTTATGACAAATATGTCAATTCAACCATTATGGTTGACTCATTTTATTGAAATTCTATTGGTTCTTGAATTCCAACTCACAAAATTTATTGTTGGCGCGTTTTCTTATAAGGCCCATTTTAGACCCCAAATTTCCTCTAATGAAAGTTAAATACTTTCTTTGCTCCTCAAGGTGACTTTAAGGAAGAATGTCATCTAGCCCTTTGTTGAACCCTAACTCCTATTGAACCAACATACTAACACCTACCTTCTCCCTCCTCAATGTTACCTTCCTTTGTGATAGATACACAGCCCTAGAGGACTATATACATAGTCCTAGAGGACTATGTATATCATTGACATTTCTAGGCATACATAAAAAGTTTTGGTAGTGATCTACAAGTACATTTTCACTACTAAAATACCAAAAATACCTCTAAAAAACATCTACAATATGCCATCTTTGTTGAGGACTATCATATAGGTACTTGTTGGCTCTCTTGGCTTGACTGGAAATTACTATTTGGGACAGTCATAGTAAAATTTGTCTTGGCTAGAAAATACATTTAGTTTAATAGTCCCATTCATTAAGCAAGTTGGAATTGACAATACTTGTAGTCCACTTGCATTTACCTAACAATTGTATTCCTAATTTCAAACTTGAAATTGACATAGCTATTGCATCTTTACTTTGACTGGAAGTAACATTTTGGGACAGTCATACTTGGCTGAAAGTTATCATTGGTTTGACAATCTTATTCATTGTCCAAATTGGAATAGAAAGCACTTGTTTGCATTTGGTATTTACATAGTAATTATTGTCTCATTTTGCAAGATAGAAATTGATATTGGAATGATCTTCTCTTACCATTTGACTAACTAGAAATTTCATAGTATTGATGAGTCGAGAATCATATTGAACATGACTGTTGTTGGATTGCATTTGTTACATCTACTTGGAAAACATTGATTTTGATAAATTTGGCAATTAATATCATTTTAAGATGAAGTTGACATTGTTTACTCTCATTGAATAAATACATATTTATTATGCTATGGTTGAGCACTTGCAATTTTAACGATCTCTTGTACTTGTTTCTTTGGCATAGGCTAACCGAAGTTTAAGGGTTAGCATGCATAACCTAGGGTTTAGAATCAATGAGGAAACCCTAACCCTAACTGAAGTTTAAAGGTTAGCATGCATAACCTAGGATTTATAATCAATGAGGAAACCCTAACCCAAACGATGTTTTGGGGTTAGCATGCATAACCTAGGTTTTAGATTCAATGAGGAAACCCTAAACCTAGGAGGGAAACCCTAACACCAACCCTACCTAACCATATCTTGTGGCCTCTTATAAAGTAACTTTTTGTTTGTATATGAGTATTCCTAGGATTGTAGTCATATGTCACATATTCTTTATAGACTAATTGAATGAAATACTCTTTACGGTTTATCATGCACAAATTGCACAAGTTGATGCTAATCAATGGGGAAAATTTAACCCTAACGAAGAAACCATTTTGACTTGGCTGGAAATTATTCTTAGTTTGAAAGTCCTATCTTCATGAAAAGTGGATTGATTGGGGTCTATGTCAATATATGTCGGTTGCAAAATAGGTTGACTTTGTACGATATGATGATAATGTCCCATCAACACCACTAACATGCTTCAACCACATACATAATTGAAAGGAAAATTACATCCAATTTATTCGCAATCACCCAACCAACCATTAAATAGAATATTCAATCATCCTATAGTGTTTGACCCCCCTCTTTCACAAGAAATATTTATGCATGACAAAGAGAAAAGGTGTGATCTCCTTATCCTTGAGGATGCATCGATAACCTTCACTTTCATTATGGTTATTGGCTTGCAAGCTTATATTCTAGGTATATGGTCTATTCTAGATACATATATTCTAGGTATATGGTCTATTGGTTTCTAGTTAAGTGAGACTGTAATGTCACCAAAATTTGAAAATAAATTTTCTTTTATAGGCTAGTTAATTACTACCTGAGCTAGACATTAACTGATCTTCTGCGGAATATGTCGATACTTTTTTTCTACACTGAAGTGACGTAAGCTATTCTTACCATTTCTAGATGTTTTCCCAATGTGGTTACTAATGTAATTATATAATGTGTTTATGTTACTTGATATGATTTAGATGATTACACTGTTCATTGATTATTTCTTATCATGCATTTGTGTGTGTTTGTTCAGTTATATCTTACTTCCTAGTTATAATAATTGTTTATTGTTTATGGAAAATCCTGACTTGACCTTTAACTGTCAAGGGTTGGAGTGGTGGGACTTGTATCCCTTACGGGACCACTTGGAGAGGTAACTGGTTTTACTTGCAGTTACGGGGTTTACTTAGTTCATGTTGAACTAATGAAAACCTCTACTTCCTTTGTGCAGGTTCATTAGATGACGAAATCTTGCTACGATTGTTTAAACTTGGCATGCTACCTATGCTATGCTACACCATTTCTTTTCAAAGAAAAAAAGACCAAAGTCCTATCCTAGCAAATCTTACTACTACTGTTTGCATTATTCTTTACGCATAGCTAGGGTTTATCATAACTACATCTATTTGGTTAACATTATTAGTGTGGCTTAGGACTTGATAGTTTTTATTCCTATGCTTAGTGTTTAGAACACATGGTGAAAATGTTTTTAAACCTAAATAATGGAGGCTTAAGTCATCAGACTTAGCCATATTGTATTAAAGTTTATATGCCAAGTTGATATATATGGAGGTCCATTCATGGCATATTCCATATGCCATGAACATTGGCTTATATTATGTCAATGATGATATTGATGGTGGTTCCAATACAAAACACATTTCCAATACCAAATCGCATTTGGTGTTTTTAAACTATAGGCATGAGGGTAAATATCACGATGTTGATTGTGGATAGGGTGGCGGAGTAAATGCTCCTCGGGATGGGGAAAAATCAAACCCTATGCTTGGTCTGTCATGGATGGAAGAAAACATTTGTTACTACTATAGATATGCTATGTTTGGCTCTCTGGCTTTGTCACTGCGTGAAGGATTGGTTCGCTCTACGCCTTGGGAAGGTATGCTCTTCACTTGGGTTTGCATAGTTATAATCCTTGTTGTTTTCAAGTGGATGATTAGCATACTTCTAACGAGCCTCTATTCCTTTTTGTAGGTGATAGGGCTTCCGTTTTGCGGGTTGTGGTCTGTACCAGGCTTTCTACGAATACCCTTCACGGGTAAGCCCTGTAAAAACAAGGTTAAACTATTACCTCAACGTATAGAGTTTTTTTTAGCAGAGTTGTGAGCTCAGGGTAGTAAAGAGTAATGTGGTGAATAATTTGCTTTAAGGGTTTCGACTATGTAATCCTTCTACGTTATTGGGAATCCAGGGATGCATATATATACATTTTAGTTTGGGGAGGGTTTTGATATGTCTAAGATGGAGACTCTGTCTTTCGGCCGTTTAGATAATGTGTTATTATATTACATGACTGTGTGCATTTTTACTGGTAATTTGTAGAAGGTTCACTTGTATGTATTCACAGCTGGGGTTTAGCATTGTTGCTTCTGATAGCTTGGCAAGGCTGTGGCCATATGCGTTTTGATGTCTGTAACTTAAACATTCATTTTGGTATGTTAATGGGGGTTATGCGTATTGGTTTTAAATGAATAGTTTAACTTACTGTTGTGTCATTGCTTGCAATGGCACCTCTGTTGATTCGCAACTATGTATTTTCTTACTCGCAAATGTTATTACTGGTGATTTATGATGTAATTTACTTGCTTGTGATTTAGTATGGATATGGTCGTAAGCTTATCTTATAGTGGCGAGAATGTAAATGCCATGGTTGTGATAGTGTAGGCAGTAGAGTTTTTACCTGGATTATTTTAATGGGTTTCTTACCTCTCGGCCGTGAACTTGGAAAATGAAATGTTGCGTGTATATTTTGTTTAAATTATGTGGAACGTTGACAAAACAATGGTTTTAATTATGGTTAAAGTTGAGTTTTGGGTTCAAGCTTGATAGCTACGATTTTGACCCTTAGGTGAAAAACATAGCCTGTGTAAAGGCTTAATGGATATGCCTTGTGCATTCTAGCTCTGTTACCGTATTTGTTCTTAAATGGTTTTAAGTGTTGGCATTTTTAAAAATCGTATCCTATAGGATTCGATCCCTGACATAATCTGATATAACGTTGTTTTTTGTATTTAAACACGAGCCCACAGAATTTCATCCTGGGTTGCGTGGGCTTGTGGTTCAATGATGTTTGCATGGATTTGGTTTTGGCAGAAGTGCCGATAGGATTCGATCCTGAAACCTTTAAATGGATATGATATTTGATAATCAGTTTGTATTAGGTTTATGTTTGATTCTTATTTTGATAGTAGATAATGTGTTTATAATAATCGTGCCTAGAGACCTTGAAAGTCTCGATGGTTCGCATACGATATCGTAAAGTTATAAAGCGGAAATTATTTGTTTGGAGTTTGTTTATTATATTTGGTAGGTTTTAAAATAGATTAACTTTTTTGATCTTATGTTTTGTTATAATGTATAAAGTTTCAGCGATGATGTTTAAGTTATATTTTTATGCATATAATTTATGCTAAGACTATAGGGAATAGTTTTGATGGTTATAATTTATAAAAGCCTGCTGGAAATATGAAATCTGCCAGCAGAGAAAAAGATATAAAGTTAGTTTTTATATAGTTCTTGGTTGATTAGGTTCTTCAGTTAGGGTTAATAATATTTAGGTACAGAATCTCGGATATTATCTTTATGTTTTGAACTTGAAATAATAAATAGGAAATCTAACTCACTTAAAAGAAATCTAGACTATGTTTAAAGAAATACCTTTGTTAGAGCAGACTGAAATTTAACCTATGAATGATGAAATAAAATGCATAAATATAACAGAGACCAAATCCTCCTACTGATAAAGCTAAAGGTGATAGCCTCTCATTTGCAAATATAAATAAGATATATTTTCCTAACTAGAATATCATTGTTGAGTAGATAAAATAACCTAGCGTATGTTAAAAGAAATACATCTATAGGGAAGACTGAATTTAATCTGTAAGTGAAGAAAGAAATAATGCAGAAAATAACCTAGCTATAGTAGACAGATGCTAATTATCCATTCAGAATTTAATCTCCTTGTTTAATAAGAAATTCTGTGTAAATTGCAAGTGAAAAATCAAGAACCTCATATTTGCAAGGTGAAGCTATTTTAATGGCTGAAAATCTTGCACACTTAAATACCCAACATTAACAAGTATATAGATAGATCTTACCTCTGTTTAGATAACTGAATAACTTGGGAACTACCATGTTCCAGCCAACCATGACCCGAAACCATTCCTGGTTTCAATCTGAATCCCCTGGAGTTGGTTCCAACATCCAAGTAGCTTAGAGCTCCTAAGGTAAGGTTTCCCTATCTGGGATATCTGATTTTGTATCAGTTCCCTTTTTTCTCTTAGGAAAAAATGTTCTCCAAGAACTCTTTGGAAAGTAATCAGGAAAAATTATGAAATAATCAAAAGATCCCCAAGCCTCTCTTTGTATTGGGTCTTTATAGACAGACTTTTGTAGGAAAAGGGGCAGTTAAATCAAGAATCATTTGATTTCTTGAAATAACCCTTTTTACTTAATTTAGGTAATTTTAATATTTATTTAAATTTAACATAAGAACTTTTGACTAGTTCCTATTCAAATCTTGTAGGTATTTAGTATAATTATCATTAGTAATAATAATAATAATATGTTGAGCCTTTCATTATTTATTCGCATTTACTAGTATTATTACTATGCTTACTCTTTTACATGCATTATATATAAACTATATATTTATATATACCATTTGTTAATATTTTTACTTGTAGGCATCATAAGGCATGATCCCTAATTA
Source organism: Pseudotsuga menziesii (assembly GCA_001517045.1). Taxonomy (NCBI): domain Eukaryota; kingdom Viridiplantae; phylum Streptophyta; class Pinopsida; order Pinales; family Pinaceae; genus Pseudotsuga; species Pseudotsuga menziesii. The sequence goes on from LPNX011083180.1 coordinate 98,442, forward strand.
CAAGACACTTTTCTTTTTAGCTTATAGCCACTTCTTTGTTAAGGCCTTAAGGTATGGGTTAGGTCAACTATGTTAGGCATCTCTAAACTTCTTTGCATGTTGGATTCCCTCATATAACATGGTAGTTCTTCAGTACTTTGATGAGATATAGAAATTCAAAATTTCATTTAATCACTTAAAAATAAGTAAGATGAGATCAATGTTTTATCAAAGTCATTTTTACTCAACATATTAATTTTCTAGTAACTCCTAGCGCTTATCCAGAGCCCATACCCAACGCTAAAAATAGGGAGTTGCAAACTTAGTGCAATTTCAGAGCTCCTCACTCAACACTAATGCTAGGATGTATTTGTAGAATACACCTAGGGATACAATGGCCAAGGATCCGATGTTCCAGAGCTTATGCTCAACATCAACTTGGAAGGCTCCAGGGCTTATTCCCAACACTTCCAATTCTTATCTTTTCATGTGCTTTAGAGCTTCCTGCTCAACACAAAGGTTTCATAACTCATGTGCTTCAGAGCCTTTCGCTCAACAAAAACATTTAAAATACTCATGCGCTCCAGAGCCTCTTGCTCAACGCAAACATTAAATACTCATGTGTTCCATAGCTTCTCGCTCAACACAAAACATCAAATACTCATGTGCTCTAGAGCTTTCTCGCTCAACAAAAACATCTCATCAATTATGTGCTTCAGGGTCCACGCCCAACACATGAAATCATATATATATAAAACATATGCAATTGGCTTACGCCCAATATATCAAACAAATCATCATGTTCATGTGCAGTGGGATCTTATGCCCAATATACAAAATAAAACATCAAAGAAACATCATAAGCGATGGGGCTTATGCCCATAAGTGTTAGGTCCAAAATTCGGGATATTACATCCCTCCCCACTTAGAACAACACCATCCCTGGTGTTCTAGGGACTCAGAATGAAATCATGAAACAAGGCAGGGTAATCCTTTCTCATGGTGGCATCATTCTCCCAAGTAGCCTCATCGGCCTCGAAGTGCTTCCATTGCAATTTCAACTAGACTATGGTGTGCTTCCTGAGTTGCACCTATCTCTTGTGCATTATATGAAGGGGTTCAGGTGCAAACTCCCCTTTAGGTTCCACTTGTAATAAGGACCAATCAATCACATGTTTAGTATAATAAACATATTTCTTTAATAAATATGCGTGGAAAACATTATGGACTCTTATGTGAGTAGGTAAAGCTAGTTCAAATGCTACTGGTCCTCTCTTGGCAGTATCTCAAAGGGTCAATAAAATCTAGGTGCTATCTTACCACACCTTCCGAAGCTCAATGAGCTTCGTTTTGTTTTTACTTTCAAGTAAACATGGTCACCTATCTTGATAGTATTTATCTTTTCTTTTCTTATCCGCGTAACTCTTTTGGAATTCTTGTGCTTCTTTAAGATTCACCTAGACCTTGGTAACCAATTGTTCCAATTCCTTTAGTAAGTTAGGTCCTAACCTGAGCCGATCCACTGGGCTATCCTGAGTAACCGGTGTTCTACACTTCCGTCCATAGAGTACCTCAAAGGGACTCATCTTGGTGGAGGTCTAGTATCCGTTGTTATATGTAAACTCTACAAGATACATGTATCTTCCCACTACATAGGGTTTTTCATGACATACATCCTAAGCATGTGCTCTACAATCTGGTTTACCCGTTCTGTCTTCCCGTCTGTCTGCGGGTGGTAAGAAGTACTAAAGTTCAACTGCGTCTCTAGTCCAGAGAATAAGGATCTCCAAAATTTCCCAGTAAACTTAGTATCTCGATCTGAGATGATTTCCTTGGGTATCCCATGCAATATGAATATCTCCTTTAAGAATATGTCACCAATGTGTACTGCCTTGTAGGTCAACTTCACTGGAATGAAGTGTGTTGCTTTTGAAAAGTTATCAACTACTACAAAGATAGAATCATTTTGCTTCTTACTCTTAGGTGGACCCCATGATAAAATCCATACTAATGACCTCCCACTTCCATTCTGGAATGGGTAATGGCTGCAGTAACCCCGAAGGATGCTGGTGCTCAGCTTTGACCAGCTGACATTCTTAACATTTTGCGATAAACAACGCTATGTAGGCCTTTAACTTAGGCCAGAAAAAGTGTTTCTTTACTGCGGATATCATCTTTTGATATCCCGGATGCCATGAGTAGGGTGTCCGATGAAATTCCATGAGGATGATGGACCGAATGTCCCCTCCTTCTGGAACATACAATCTCTCTTTGGACCATAGAATTCCTGTTTTGTCTACCTTGTACTCTTTTTGTTGCTGAAACACCATGTCCTCTTGGACCTTTTTGAGGATTTCAACATAGAAAGGGTCAACTCTGTTGGCCATTCTGATCCTCTCATGTAAATTTGAATCGGTTTGACTTAAAGTCACCTCATATATCATATGATCTCGTTAGCTCAAATCATCAGCAATTTTGTTCTCCTTTCCCTTTATATGCTTTAGCTCAAAATGGTACTCTCTAAGGGAATCCAACCATCTGGCTTGCCTGGAATTTAGATCCAGTTGTTTAAATAAATAGTTCAATCTCATATTGTCTATTTTCAGAAGGAATTTCTTCCCCATAATGCAGTGCATCCACATCTTCAAGGCGTGGATGATGGCTGCTAACTCAAGATCATGGGTGGGGTAGTTATGTTCATGTTCTTTTAAATTTCGTGATTCATAATAGATCACATAATCGTTTTGCAAGAGGACTCGTCCGATCCCTTCCTTTCTTACATCTGTGAAAACCATGAAATCCCCATCGGGATCCGCAATTCGTAATATTGGTGCAGTCGTCAAATATTGTTTAAGCTTTTGGAAAATTTCCTCGTACTTGGTCGTCCATAAGAACTTGTTTGCCTTCTTTTGCAAAGCGGTCATGGGACAAGATATCCTTGAAAATTTCTCAATGAAATTTTGGTAGTAGGCGGCTAATCCCAAAAAGGATCTAATGTTGGTGACATTAATAGGGGCAGGCCAATCCTCTATAGCTTTAATCTTTTTTGGGTCCACAACTATCCCCTTCTCGGAGATGATGTGACCCAAGTACTATATTTGTGGTTTGTAAAAAATCACATTTACTAAACTTGGCATAGATTTGGTGTTCCCATAACACCTATAGCACTGTGCAAAGATGTTCCTCGTGTTCCTCTTTAATCTTAGAGTAAATGAGGATGTCGTCTATAAAGACCAAAACAAATTTATCCAGGTATTTACTGAAGATATTGTTCATCATACACATAAATTTTGCTGGTGCATTGGTCAACCCGAATGGCATCACTACAAACTCATAGTGGTCGTACCTCATACAAAAGTCGGTTTTGTGAATATCCTCATCACGAATCCGTAACTGATGGTACTCGGATCACAGGTTGATCTTCGGAAATATATTGGATCCTCCTACTTGATCGAACAAGTCATCGATCCTAGGGAGTGGGTATCGATTCTTGATGGTAATTTTGTTAAATTGACGGTAATCGATGCACATCCGCATCGTACCATCCTTCTTCTTTATGAACAGTATCGGTGCTCCCCAAGGGGACACACTCGATCGGATATATCCCTTCTCAATCAACTCCTGCAACTACAATTTGAGTTCCACCAAATCTAGTGTGCTCATGCGATAAGGGGCTCTTGAAGCTGGAACTAAACCTGCTGTCATTTCTATGGAAAATTCTAAGTCTTGTTTCGGTGGTAATATTGGGTTTTCCTCAAGAAATACGTCCTTGAATTTTATGAGAACTAGAAATTCCTCGATGTGTTGTTCTCTTTCAGCTTCTATGTCCTGGATTTTTATTACAAATAGTTTGTAGCCTTTCCTAATGCACTTCTTTGCTTGTAAAGTGGATATATGTCTTACGGAAACCTTCTTAGGTATGCCTTGAATCTTTACCAGATTCCCTTGGTTATTTGTACATAAGATTGACTTGTGTAAGCAATCGAGCATGACATGGTGTTGTTCCAACCAGTCCATGCCGATAAGTATATCAAATGATCCTAAGGGAAGGAAGTTCAAGTTTATTCTAGTAGGAAAACCATTCAGGTTTACCTCACAGTCTTTAACTATTTCAGAAACCTTTCGTTTCGTACTAGTGGCTAATTGCACCAGCCATGGTTTCTCATGTTTAACTCTGTCTAGTTTACATACATCAATAGTTTTAGGCGATACATAGCTTTGACAAGCACTAGGGTCAATTAATATTGAAATATAGGTGTTTTAAATCTTACCTTTTATCTCAACCATAGTAGCCTGATGGTATTCTTGTTGGGCATCCAAGGCTACATAAATCCGTGGTGTTCCAACTATGTCCTCTACCATTGGTTCTTCTTATAAGTTATGCAAGACTCCATTGGCCTTTTTTGTATAGTCTCGGGCATAGTGGGGCCCTTGGCATTTCCAACATTTGATTTGCAGCAGGGAAACATTGGCTCCCCCATGTGCTGCTGGATTGTTAGCATTTGGAACTAGTACATATGGCTTTGCACCTGCTTTGTTGAAGTTATTATTGGCTGGAAAATTGTTGTTCTGTTTTCTATAAGGTGGTGGGTTGAAACCTGGTTTGTGGTTGTCCGAAAAGGTCCTAGACCTGTCTTTGCTTCTGTTGATGTTCTCTTTCCTTAGTTGTCCATGTTCATAGCAAAGCCTAGCTTTGTGTATGGTTGTGTCCAATTTTTTAGGCATATCAAATTCAATCCTCTCCCGGAAGTTGGGAGGAAGACATCCTAAAAACTACTGTATTTTCACTTTCTCGTCCTTTATGTAAGGCACATAATGTAACAGATCCAAAAATCTGTTAATGAAATCATCCATAGTCATGTAACCCATACGTAATTCATGAAATTCTTTCACCTTTGTGTCGAAGAAACTTTCTGACATGTATTTCTCCTAAAAAATCTTGCAAAAATTACTCCATCAAATTTATCTTACCTCATATTTCTTGGTATGCTATAGGTCTCTTCGCCATCTAAATGCTTTTCCATTTGAATTATAGATGGCTAGACGGGCCTCCATCTCGCTAGAGTAGTTATGTACTCGAAAATACTTTCCCATACCTAGAAGCCATTCTTTAGCTTTATCCCCCATGTTCATCTCTCCTTCACATGTTGGGGATTTTATCTTCCTGAACTCTCCCTAGATATTGTCATCATTTCTCTGTTTCTTTCTGCAAGGAGAAAGAGAATCATCACTAGAAGGATTGGGACAATCTCTTTCTGGAGGTTCAGGGGTGTGTTCTTCCTTTCCTTATTCTCTCGGGCTGTTGGCCTGCTTATGAGAGAATTATTTTTTATACCTATTGGTTGAATGAGTGGGTTTTCCCTGCAGGATTCCTCCTATCATGTTCCGCAGCAAGGATTCATTAATTGCTTGTTGTTCCTTTCTTTCATTCACATTATCATCCTTGAAACTCTGTAAGTCTACTTGAATACTTTGTATGGTTTTCAGTATATCAGAATTTATCTCAACCACTAGTTCTGCTTCATGTGTGGGGCTATTCAAATTTCATTTCCAGTTTTTGTCTTCTTCTGTGTTCATGATCTGAACTGTTCTTTTAATCCTGCAAGTTGCAAATTTTTAATAACAAGAAAATTTTATGTTATTTAACAAAATCTCAAAACATACTTTATTTTTTACAATGACTGTTTGGCACGTCCATTAGGTCTCTTAGTGTTGAAACTGGGCTTTGATACCACTTGTAATGTCCCAAAAATTTGAAAATAATTTTTTTTATAGGCTAGTTAATTACTACCTAAACTGGACATTAACTGATCTTCTGTGGAATATGTTGATCCTTGTTTTCTACACCGAAGTGACGCAAGTTATTCTTACATTTTCTAGATGTTTTCCTGATGTGGTTACTAATGTAATTATATAATGTGTTTATGTTACTAAATATGATTTAGATGATTACATTGTTCATTGATGATTTCTTATCATGCATTTGTGTGTGTTTGTTTAGTTATATCTTACCTTATAATAATTATTCATTGTTTATGGAAAATCCTGACTTGACCTTTAACTGCAAAGGGGTGGAGTGGCGGGACTTGTATCCCTTATGGGACCACTTGGAGAGGTAACTAGTTTTACTTGCGGTTACGAAGTTAATTACTTAGTTATGTTGAACTAATCCAAACCTCTGCTTCCTTTGTGCAGGTTCATTAGATGACAAAAGCTTGCTATGACTGTTTAAACTTGGCATGCTACCTATGCTATACTACGCCATTTCTTTTCGAAGACAAAAGGACCAAAGTCCTATCCTAGCTAATCTTACTACTATTTCTTGTGTTATTGTTTACGCATAGCTGGGGTTTATCAGAACTACATCTATTTGGTTGACATTATTAGTGTGGCTTAGGACTTCATACTTTTTATTTCTATGCTCATTGTTTAAAACATATGTTGGAAATATTTTTAAACCTAAATAATGGAGGCTTAAGTCATAAGACTTAGCCATATTGTATTAAAGTTTATATGCCAAGTTAATATATATGGAGGTCCATTCATGGAATATTCCATATTCCATGAACCTTGGCTTATCTTATGTCAATGATGATATTGATGGTGGTTCCAATACCAAAACACATTTCCAATACCAAATCGCATTTGGGGTTTTTAAACTATAGGCATGAGGGTAAATATCATGATGTTGATTGTGGACAAGGTGGTGGAGTAAATGCTCCTCGAGATGGGGAAAAATCAAACCCTATGCTTGGTCTGTAGTGATGGAAGAAAACATTTGTTACTACTATGGGTATGCTCTATTTGGCTCTCTGGTTTTGTCACTATATGAAGGATTGGTTCACTCTGCGCCTTGGGAAGGTATTCTCTTCACTTGGGTTTGCAACGTTATAATATTTGTTGTTTTCAAGTGGAGGATTGGCATACTTCTAATGGGCCTCTGTTCCTTTTTCCAGGTGACATGGCTTCCATTTCACTTGTTGTGGTGTCTATCAGGTTGTCTACGAATAGCCTTCAAGGGTAAGCCTTGTAAAAACAAGCTTGAATTGTTACCTTTGCATATAGATGTTTTTTCAGCAGAGCTGTGAGCTCAGGGTTGTAAAGAGTAATGTGGTAAATAATTTGGTTTAAAGCTTTCGACTGTGTAATCCTTCTGTGTTATTGGGAATCCAGGGATGTGTATATATACATTTTAGTTTGGGGAGGGTTTTGATATGTATAAGTGTTAGCTGGAATATTTCTCCTCCTACGGACAACAAGGTATTCCACTAGTCTGAATGGTTTAGATCTAGAACAAATAGAGGACAGAGGTTGAAGACTCTCCCTAGACACTGTAGATATCTGGAATACAAGGCTTTGATAGTCCACCTATGTACCTGCAATCAAGCTCAACATGAAACAGATCAAAGAAACCAGAATATGATCTACTAATCTATGCTAATGACTAAGGAATCTAGCAACATATATGCAAAATCACAACAACATATGTGGGACAGAAATCAACTTGCATTAAAGAATATGAAGAAAATTACAACCAAGCCTTAGTGTTGACATGCATCTCCATGAAACCAGACCTTCTCATCCCCAAAAGCTCCGACTCTAGCTCTTTATGCTTTCTCCAAATGATCTTGGGCCAATGGTCAGTCCAACAGCATAACAATACTTCCAGTGTTCTCCCCCCAACCATGGCTATGAGCTCTTATTTATAAGGGTTTGATGGATAGAGATGGTTGAGAAATTAGTGGGTGAGGTGGCCTCTAAGATCCTAGGATGAGGGATCTCGAGCTCAACCAACCCACAGCAGTAGGGATAAGGCAGGACATGAGGCTTATCATCTAGAAGCCTCGAGAAACTTCTCTTTTTCCCTTTTTACCCAGGGTACCACATTTCTCCTTCTATGACAGAGCGGTTCTGGTAATAACCACTTATGGACCAAGTCTAATAAGTAGTGGCACCACTTATGGGCAACAGATGATGTGCGGTGCAAACAAGGGTACCGCTCCTGGATAAAGGGGCATGCGTGGTGCTCGGAATTTGTATGAAATATTAATGAAAAACAATTTAGTTTCCACTCCAAAAGCTGGGATTCGGGGCAAGTAGGTATGTCAAATGTCTTATCACATGATGGTGATAGGATTTTGGTATAACAGGATGCCCCCAAAGCATGAGTCTTAGAGGGATATGATAAACGAGAGCTTTGAGAACAAGTCATCGCTAAGAGATGAAAATGTTGGCTCGATCGGAGCATGTTGTCAAGTAGGCATATGTAGTACATCAGTATGTTGGCTCATAGACACAAGTAAACAAACTCATAGCTGCAAACCAATACAAGGCAGATCCATGAGAGGAATAAACAAGCATGGCTACTAGAATACAACGTATATCCATGTGATAGAGGACTCAAACTTGGACATAGCTACCAGACATACAATGTAGATCTATGTCATACAGACCCAAATTTGAGCATAGCCATGACCATACAAATGTGGATCCATGCTAGATACAAAACTCCATCGGAACCTGAGGAAAAAGCAATGAGCGCTTTTAAACAAATAGCCAGGGTCTTCGTCTTGTCTTCCACAAAGTACGATTCTATCCATGTGATTACAATGATCTGAAGTCGAACATGGTAGAAGCCACTTGATTACCAGTCAATGATGTGAACCGTTAACAAGTGTGAAGGAGATCACCATTAATGTCAATGATTCCCAAGGTACCTTAGTACAATCTACTGAGTGCGAATAGATGTCCTGATGTCGAACACCCAGTCGATTCTATCGATCAAAGGTCGATGATGTGAACCTATATCAAGAGCGAGAGAAATTGTCATTAAGGCATACAAATATCAAGGTACTAAATATTGTTTCTAAGACTATTTCCCAGATAATGAGCTGATGTTGACGGGAATAGTCTCGTCGAAGGAGGGCCATGGTGAGTCCCACATCAACGACACGAAACTCGGAACATAGTTCTAGAATAATGTGAATATAGTAACCATAGGACTGACTCAAAGATACTGACACAAAGACTGTGTAGAATGCATAGGTAAGACTTCTTCAAATTCCCCTTTGAACATCGGTTGGCACGACAAAATGACTTGGCAACATGACTAGACAGGACAGACAAACAATGTGACAGTGGACAATGCATTCTTTTGAAAGACTAAAAGGATTGACATGACTCATGAAAGTGGATCATCACAAAGATCAACTGAATACCTAATTGACTGACATGATTGTGCAGACAAGTGCCATATTCAAAGGTAACGACAAACAATTGCCATTATTTACAAAATGATTCCCTTCCCATTTCCCCCATCATGATCGATGAGTGCCTCTTTTCAGTTTTACGAGTTCAAAGAGGGTAACAAACACTCGATATAGCTTTTCAAAAGACAAGTCCAGTCTCATATGTTTTACGAACCTGAGAGAGGAGGGGTTCGTTCCCAAAACAGGTCTCTCAATGTTTAATTTAACGAGTCCACTGAAAGAAAACTCGGTATCGTTCATGTTTAGAGAGTTTGAACGAATACGGAAGAAGACTCCAAAGGGTCCTTTTTCATATGATTTAGTCTCTAAGGCCCAAAAAAGTGTAAAATCATACCTTAGAGAACTCTTCCAGTAATGATTGGCTGGAGTGATCCTTTTTCGTAAAATAGTCCGATCCGAACCGAAAAAGAGATAACCTACTGTCAGATGGACGACTCTTCAAATACTTTAACGAGCGTGAAGAAGACAAGATCACTCGACAATCTTTTCGTATTTAAGGAGCCTGAAAAGGGTTTAAAGAAAACTCCATGAGGTTTCTTTGCACAATGTCATATTTTACGAGCCTAGAAAGAATCGAAAATGGACTCAATGACTTTTTTGTGTTTAAGGAGCCTGAAAAATAGGTGAAAAGAGGACTCCATGACGCTTCTTTACACAATGTTGTATTTTATGAGCCTGGAAAGAAACTTGAAATGGACTCGAAACTTTGACACTAGATTTTTTACAAGCGTGACAAAGTGTCGTAATAAACGCTTGATGACCTTTTCCGTTTTGTGAAAGTATGAAAAAGCCATAAAAAAACTTTCCAAATCTCCTTACTAAAGTTCTCTTATCCTGCAGACGACTTAGAAACAAGTGTCAAATGCATTTAAGACCAACATTAAGGGATTACGACAAATGAACTTTGACTAAAATACAATTTTATATCAAAACTATAGTAAGTTGGACCCAAAAATGTCTATACAAGTCAAGTAAATAGTAAAAAATCAAAACAATTCACTATTTACCTCTAGCAGAGAGCACTTGGAGCATTTTCCAGCCAGATCTTCCATAGCTGATACCGGGAGTTTCCACCGTCCGTTTTCAGCACCGTCAGTTGCAGGTAACATCTAAGACCTTCATCTTTCATTTCATAGCTTCTATTTTGAGATTTGGGGGGGTTTTGGGCCTATTTCGCAAGCCCTAAAACCCAATATGTGGGCATCGTGGCTACCCCTTACGGGATACATGGTACCACCCAAGAACTGTGCCAAGAACATGGTGGACAAGCGGTGCCACCGTCTGTCTCCAACGGGGCACAGGCGGTGCCGACCATGGAGAACTTAGACAAATGATATGGGTAGAAAAAACTCATTCTTTTGATTTCTAATGACGCAAGGATGATTCTAATGCATACCATTATTGTTTTTGGCAGGTCTAGGTGACTCAAAATATGGTGATATGGAAGGAAAGAACACATGATAACGAGGACACTGCTGCTGAAAAAAATGTGGGTTGCATTGCCGCACTATGGGAATGTGGACTTTTAAAGTTTTTTCGGACCCCAAGCATGGTGTCCCACAAGAGATTACTTGAACACATACTGCAGATGTGGAATCCAGAACAACAGTATTTCAAGGTGGGGGCACATATACTTACAGTGAAGGTAGAGGATATCTACTTCCTGACTGGTCTATCGAGATGGGGTGCCCCCATTTCATTGACAGGTTCCCGTGGCGGGGACATCACCACTAGAGAGCTTATATATCAGCACTATGCACTAGGTACAGGTACATCGGGGAAGAAGATCCCCATCAGGGCAGTGATAGATAGGGTTCTACGAATCATTCTATTCACCATGCAGAGGGTGGCTAGGAGCCAGGGTGTACACCAGGCTTCCAGGGCACACATGATGTATGCCATAGATGCTATGGCACCTACAGTGTTCAACTGGGCAGAAGCAATGCTTCCAATCTTCAAGGACCAACTAGCTAAATGTCGGTAGGGAGAACTGAAACAGTTTGGCTTTGGTTCCATATTAGCCTGCTTCTTCTTCGAGTGGGTCCCACAGATGAGGCCCCAAGTGACTTTCCAGAGTCTGAGAGCATGGGACCCCCGTATGCTGAGGTGGGTCCAGGTCATGGCTCGCACGGGAGCGGGTAGGGGCAGAGTGAAGTTTGGTGATCTGTTCTTTAGATCGCTGCGGGATCATATTCTCATGGTCGAGGACTATGCCTATGCAAGCATAGACTTTATAGGAGATCCCGACCTACCACTCCCACCTGGAGGGAAGTGGGGTGACATCGGTAAGAAGAAAGAAACCCTAAAATGGACACTGTTTTTATGTTTTTTAAAGTTTTATATTTTTTTATGATAAGTGACGAGACCTGTTCATTCTCATGCAGATGTTGGAGTAGCAAGGCCTAAAGGAGCATCTCCATTGGATAGGTGAGTCAGAGCTCGCTTTATACCATAGGGTGATGATATCACTGGGGATCTAGAGGAGAACCTAGAGAGGTTGAATCTAGACATCCCAGATGCTGACATAGATGACCTCCCGACTAGATATTAGAGATCTACAGTGGGAGTACCGGGCATATTTAGCAGGCTGCTACGTAGGGTGGCTCGGGCAGTGATGTGCTATCACGTGCACCATTAGTGTATGAGACATGTTTACTGAAAGCTAATAGCTTCAGGATTTTGTATGATGATTTTGCCTGAAAGCTTACATGCTTCAGATGACGTCTCGGGACCTATTTTTTGTAAAACTTTTTTGTATATATATATATATATATATATATATATATATAGATATATATATATATAGATATATATATATATAGATATATATATATATAGACTTTTACACGGTGTTTATACATTTCAAATGGACCAATGCATTTTCTATGAGTTCTATGTGTCTTCAAATGTTTATTTACAATGTACCATGTTTGATTTAACGTCATGAATGGGCAATATGCAAATCTAGGATGTAATTAGCCAATGCGTCAGCAATTACATTATGTTCCCTAGGGATATGCCTATAGGTAATGGTTCCAAATGATATTTCTAATAAATGTACCCTCTGGAAGAGGCGGAGGAGCACCAGGTTCCTAATGGCGTAGACATGGTTCGAATGACAAACCACGAGCTGTGAGTCCATCAAGACTACTAGATCATGGACATCATGGGGGGGAAGCTTCAGTCAAGAGACCGATGACTGCTTCATACTCGGCGATGTTATTAGTAGCGGGACCTATGCGAACCGCTCCTGAATTGACCAAATATTCAGTTGGGGAATAGAGAACCCAAGCAGCCGAGGCAAGATTCAAGGTGTGGTGGCAGGCACCATCAGCGAAGCCGTAGAAAGCCATCTGCATGACCAAAACATGGTATAAATAGATGTAGACACTAAACTGAAAACCATCTTGAAAATACTAAAAGCACACTGAAAGTCAATCAATATACATATATACAAGATACTATCCAAGAAGACCTAGGCATAGTACCTTTTCAGGTACAACCCATTGCGAGGTTTCCCCAAAGGGATTCCATCATAATCAATAAGTTCGTAAGCTCCTTTCTCTAACACCTTAGAAATAACGAAAGGTCCATACCACATGGACTTGAACATACCCTTCCCTAGTTTGTCATATCTTTGGCCATAAGTCAATACTAGGTCACCCTTGTTGAAAACACGAGGCTGGACAAATTTATCGTACTGTGCCTTGACGCGTTTCTTATGCACCTCATTAGCCAAGGCAACATCTCTGCGAGTCTCATCAAGGTTATTCAAATACAGAAATCTCTCTTCCTTTGCAGAAGTGTCCAAGAGAAGTTCGACGGCAAGTTGTAAAGATGGAATCAGACATTGGATCAGCAAGACAGCTTCAAGTCCATAGACAAGCTGGAATGGCGTGAAACCAGTAGCTATTTTCATAGAATTCCGATAAGCCCAAAGAGAGAAAAAAAGAACAAGGTGCCAATTGGATTTATGATCTCCAACCATCCGACGAAGCATAGTTTTCAAAACTTTGTTAATGGACTCTACCTGACCATTAGCTTGTGGATAATACGGCGTAGAGTTTTCATGGCGAAAACCTAGCTTGGCACTCAGTTCCTCCATCATTTGATTACGGAAATGAGATCCGTGATCAGTGACAATGGACTGCAAAACTCCAAATCTAGCTATGATATGATTGAACAAGAAGAGAGCGGGAGTATTACCATCTTCTGCATATGTAGGCATGGCCTTAGCCCATTTTTTGAAATAATCCACGGCTACGATGATGTAACCATGCCCCTCGACTGAGGTAGGCTTACAATGCATGAAGTCAATCCCCCATTTGGAAAATGGGCCAACAACAATGACGGAGTGAAGCGGAGCAGGATGGGTGCGCTTTTTAGGATAAAAATGTTGACAAGGTGGGAATTTCTTAACAGCCTCATGACAATGTTTGAAGAAAGAAGGATAGAAATAGCTAGCACGAAGGATTTTCTGGGCTTTAGCCATCCCAGATAAATGACCTCCACATGCTCCAGAGTGGCAATCATTCAGCATGTGTTCAGCCTCCTCATGGGTGAGGCATCGCCCGAGAATGGAGTCAATCCCACGTCTATACAAGGTATCATTCAAGATAATATAGTACTTCACGTGGTGACAGATACGGTGGCGATCATCGTGAGATAAATGCAGCTGAAAATGCTGGGTGTGGAGATAAATAAGCAAATCTCCATACCAAGGATCAGTAGTGCTAATCAGAAACATGAATTCATCTGGAAATGAATCACTGGGCTCAGATTCCGTCGTAGCATAGGGAAGATCACACATAAGCTCTACAAAAACCAAGGATTTCTTTGATGTGGCCTTGGAAAACTCCAGATCGAACTCCTGAAGGATGACGATCCAATGGGAGTACTTTCCCCCGAGTACCTGACGATTCAGAATGTAATACATCAGGTTCTGGTCTGCCAATATAGTGGTAGTGTAGAGCAGAATGTAGTGACAAAAATTTTGCACAGCAATGACCGTGGCCAATGCTAACTTCTCCACATGTGAATAACGGGTTTCAGAATCAATAAGATTCTCACTGGTGTAATAAATCACATGCTCCTGACCATGGAGATTGTCCTGCACTAAAACCATGGCGATTGTAGTAGCGGAGGTAGCAATATTCAAGAGAAAGTCCTTTGAATAATCTAGGGGGTGTATCACAGGTGAATGAGTCAGAGCATGCTTAAGATTATCAAAGGCACATTGGGCCTGGTCATCCCAGAAGAATGGAGTGTTCTTCTTGAAGAGACGCATATAATCGTGCGTTTTCTCTGCGAAATTGCACACGAAATGATGGAGAAAGTTTTCCTTCCCCTGCAAACTTTGGAGTTCAAGGAGGTTGGTTGGGGCTGGTATATTAATGATAGCGGGAATATTCAAAGGATTGATCTGGATGCCATCTTTGGATACCACAAAGCCAAGCAGATGTCCCGTCTCAACGCAAAAAACACATTTATGCAGATTGAGCCGTATATTATAATGACGACATCTCAGGAATATGTCTCTAAGATGACTAGGGTGGTCCTCCCATCGCTGTGAATGAGCAGGGAGGTCGTCAAGGTACGGTTCAACAACATGTTTAATGTCGTGAAATGCATAGGACATCGCACACTGGAACGTGGCTCCAACATTTTTCAAGCTGAAAGGTAACTTATTAAATGCAAAGGTTCCCCATGGGAAAATGAATGCCGTCTTATGCTGATTGGAGGGCAATATCTCAATCTGATTATAGCCAGAGAAGCCATCCATGAATGAAAAGATGACACTTCCAGTACAGTTATCGATAATCTGATCGATATGCAGGGTAGGAAAGTTGTCCTTGGGACAAGCTTTATTTAAATCCCTAAAGTCGATGCAAACTCTAATGGTGCCCTGCTTTTTATTGATAGGGACAATGTTCGATACCCATTCCGTCAGAGGTATAGGATAAATAAAACCAGCTTTCAGAAGTTTCTCAATCTCAGCTTTAATAGCTGCGGCCTTTCGAGGATGGACTTGCCTATGTTTCTGCTTGACAGGTTTAGCCGTGGGATAAGTTTTAATCTCATGGAACACGATGGAAGGGTCAATCCCCATCATCTCTTCATAGGACCAGGCAAACATATCATCGAATTCCTTAAAAAGGGCCTTATACGCTTCAGATTCATCTGCGGAGTAGTTCTGCCCAACATGAACGTGCTCGATAACATCAGGCTTGGCTAATATGTCAATTGGGTTCATTTGAGTAATGTTGCAAAGGTTTCCTTCAGAATCTGTATCTTGCAACAATATAGGACTTTGCGGAACATTGACAATATCAGAAGGAAACAAGGATGCAAAATCATGGCTGCCCGAACTGGTGTTGGGGAGGAACGTGGATATATGGTGGTGATCCTCCCAAATGGACTCATTCGTGTTCATGATCTCTATAATGGACTCATTGGAGGGAAAAGTCTCGGAGAGATAGTCTAGAACTGGAATAGAAGGTTCTAACTAGTACGGTAAAAGGTAAGGATCCGAAGCCACTAGATGAAGGTCATCAATGTGATCATCGAAAAAGGTTTGAATGGTGTCATACATAGCTTCATGAGGACTCAACGAGGTGGACTCAACAACATTTTTGCCCTTAGGCTCATAATCAAATGAGGCGATCATATGTACTGTCACGGTATCCATGCTAGGAGGAGTAGATGGGAAAATCCCCATAAGGGATGAATCCTTCAGCATGCCTACCCCAATCGACTGGTAAGGAGGAGGGGACTGACCTAACATGGGGATGTTATTAGCCGTGCAGGTATTAACATCCGGCATACAAAAATCAAGCTGATCAATTGTAACAATTCTCCCTAGATGTGGGAATTGGACCATTCGAAAAACTGTTGAAGCAACAGCAGTCATGGCATAGAACCAATTCCTTCCTAGAAGGAGGTTGTAATCTAAAGGGGCATCTACCACTTCTACTTGGATGGAAACAATTTCCCCCCCCATCTCGACCGTGAGGGCTGATATGATATCGTGGGGTTGGAAACCCCGACCATCAAAGGCTTTAAGGGTCATAGGTGATGTAACAAGGTCGGGAGAGGCAAGAGCTTTCCAACAAGTCAGAGATAACACCGGGGTCGAAGCTCCTTCATCTAGTACCGTTCGAAAGAATTTCTTTCCCACTACTTTCATAATGATCTAAAAATCAAGCTTATGCAGTAATCTAGGTTTATAATTCTCAACGTTGAAATGAATCAAGTTAGTGTTATCTGGGTCTAAAGCTCCTAAAGCGGTCAACAAGTTCTTGTGCTGTGTGGGGAAACTTTGGAGTACTTCTAGGGTAGACATGGCACAAGGTGCCTAAGCGAGATCTTCAACCACATTATAGAATTGAGCAGCTCAGGCATTGGGATTAAAGACATCCTTCTGAAGAGTACTCTTAGATGGGTGCAAAATCATGTCGAGAGTAGGCTTCTCAATAGATAAGGGGACAGTAGACGAGGATTCCAGAGAACTAGTAGAGGGAGCTTTCCCTGAAGAAGATTGATCTTATTTATTATCTACGTGTTTATCATAATTCTGACTTCGAGTTTGCAGATGGATGGTATCTGAGGACATCATATGAATTTCCTTCGATGAACTAGAGTTACCTTGGTTAGACATGTGGTCTACCAGTTGTTGTTGAGAGGGAAAGGGATCCATAAGTACTGTGGGTGTAGGATTAGACTTCAGAAACTGGGAGATTTCGTCCCAATGGGGACAGTCCTTTGAAAAATGGTCACCACCACATAACAGACAGGGATATTTATCCTTCCTTTTCCCTTTGTCGTTGTCATTATTGGTTGGTCAAGGAGTCTCCTGTTGGTTTCTAGGTTTTTTATTTCTATTTTTACCTTTCTTTTTATTTCTTGAGGTTTGAGTACTTTGAATGGAATTGAACTCGGTGGAAACTTTAGGAGTCGAAGGAGTAGCAGTTTGGGTTTGCTTGGCAGGTTTTACTGCGGACAGGGACTAGATTGAACCAACAATCCCATCAACAGGTACTTTTGCTGGTTGCTTGGCAGGGTTAGTGCTGGGGCAAGGAGCTTGAGGATTCAGGTCATAAAGAGTCCGAGACTGGGAATAGACCAAGTCTAGGTACTAAGCATGACTAATAGCCTGCTATTCGATAACGACACCGCCCATAGCCATGTCTCGGGCAATAGGAGGCAACAAGGACTTAGTGAACCAATCAGCTAGCAACTGATCCGGAATAGGGGCCTTAATAAGCCTTCTCCGCCTTCTCCATTCATGAATATGATCGAAAATGTGTGTGGAGGTATTCTGTCATAGAGAAGTTAAAAGATCAGTTCCCATTTCATAATGAATAGGGCACTGAAAGTGTGTAAGGAACACGGTTTCCAACGAGCCAACATCCACAAACAAATGTTGTGGGATTTCAATGTACCACTTTGCGGCTGTACCGGTCAAATTTCGCTCAAAGAGTCGTAACTGGATGGAATCATCCATGAGGGAGTTCGAAGAACACCATAAATGAAAAGTCATAACATGGTTCTTCGGATCATCTCCTTGCTTCCCATCGAATTTCAGAATATCTGATGGTAACTTTACCGGAATGGGAGGCCATGAGGGATTATGTT
This sequence comes from Pseudotsuga menziesii, assembly GCA_001517045.1. Taxonomy (NCBI): domain Eukaryota; kingdom Viridiplantae; phylum Streptophyta; class Pinopsida; order Pinales; family Pinaceae; genus Pseudotsuga; species Pseudotsuga menziesii. The sequence continues at coordinate 116,324 of LPNX011083180.1, forward strand.
GAATGGGATCATTAATGAACTTGGACATTCAGGTAAGTCCAAAGTTGCTAGGAAAGGTAACTGTCAGTTGGGTTGCACATACTGGTAATATTGATATGGCATATAATTACCAGTAGGACCATAGGTATACTGATAAACAGGTTGCTGTGAGGAAGAACCACCGAAAGATCTACCCACGGGGGGTTGATTTCTGGAATTAGGATCATTAGGACCACCAAGGCCTCCAGGAGGAGGACCTCCAGGGCCACTGGAACCACCAGGACCACCAGGATCACCAGGACACCAGGACCACTAGGAGGCTGACCACCAGACCCTCCGAAGCATCCAAGAGGTGGTAAACCTCCAAAGCCACTAGAACCACTAGGTGGAGGGTCACCAGACCCTCCAAAGCCAAAAGGAGGAAAGCCACCAGGTCCCCGAGGACCACTAGGACCACTAGGACCATAAGGAGGAAAGTTACCAAATCCTCCAAGACCATTAGGTCCCCTAGGGGGAGGAACTCCATAAGGTGGTCCTCCTGCACCTCCCGCAGTATGTATAGGTATCCCTCCCATAGCTGACATGTAAGACTAGTTGGGTTGCCCCATGGCGTAAAAGTGTTATTGGGGTATGGAATTCCAGTATAAGGCATTCCTGTAGGATTAGATGGATGATTACCTACAGGTATTTGATAACCATAACCTCTAGAAGACTGAACGATTACAGGTTGTGCCCCCAAGGGTTGACCTGAACTAGATGGGGGATTTACCACATTAGTATGGGTGGGAGGGACAAAAGCTGTAGATGATTCTATGTTAGAGGTTTTCCCTTTACTAGTTAAAATTTTGGCATCAGATAACATAGGTCATGTTGGGGGTTGCCCCCCGGCATTAGAAGGTACTAACGAAACAGGAATTGAAGGTTGGGACCCAGGTGTAGAAGACCTGGGAAGATTTGGAATAGACATAACTTGAGAGGTGAGAGGGGTGGTAAATTGACCTGGGTTGTGGGTTGTTAATGGACAATCTATAATCGGTTCAATGGGTGTCATAGAATCGGCTAGTGAATGATATCCCAAAGGAAGAGATGTGGAACGTATAGGTGTAGAGCCTAATAGGTCATCAATCTGCTTTTCTACCTCCTGTGTACGAAGAATAGCAGCATGGTATTGCCTGCGTTCTTCTTCATCATCGGGAGCACTTACACGGGTGCCAAATGAGGCAATGGCCTGTCCTATAGGTGTCTCCCAAAAAGGAGCATTGGGACCAAAGTCCGAACAGGTTGTATCATCAACATGACCTTCTAAGGGAGAATGGAATGATGAATTTCCTTGAGAAGGTTGTTGGACCAAGGGAGGCGAGTGTGAAGAATATGGTACTCCACTTTCCACCACCACATTATCTCCCACTTGGGAGGTGGTAGCAGCTCCTTGGTTGATAGCTTCCATTGGATTTTCTCCTGAAACAAGAATAAAATTGGGTGGAAAGCCCCGTACTCTCCTGGACTATCTTAACTCAGCCAGTTCGTACAGTTCCTATCTAACCTAGGGTCTGAAAATCTAGAAAAAAACACACCAAAAGACTTCCCTACACAAACTATAGTTCAAAACAAGCAGACTTAAAATGATAGGAGGAGTTCAAAAGTCAGGTTTCTCACTAGGATTGTCAAGAAGGTGCCACTCGCAATATACCTCGAGGGTACGTGCGTAGTAATCTCCCTGAATGATTTTTTCGGTGTATGGCTCCAAACAAGGCCAAAGGGATTTTCTCAGATAGATAAGGTACCCTAGTGGGGTCACGGGAACTTCACTTAGTGAACCTCTCACATAGCACATGCGATCGTGGGATATTAAAGAATACCCTTAATTTCCAGAGATATTGACCCAAACTCTTTTTGTTGAAACCCCCTCCCAATACTTAAAACCTCCTCCCCGTCCCTTTTTATACCTCAATCCTTATAAACCACCCTACCCACCCCCACCTTAAACCTTCCATCCCCCCCAATACCTGCAATATATTGGTTCAATTTTTGATAATTTTAAAACCCACAATATGAACTAACGTGATAGGATATTGGTCAACAAGTGAAGCCCCCATGAGTGGGGTCTCCCGATATGCTCAAGGTACGTGGGACCTTGAATCGGTAGTAGTGCTATCTAATGCATAATCGTACACAAGGGGCCTTCCGATATGCAATCGAGTATGTGAAGTACCTTTCTATATACCTTAAGGGTACGTGAAAGGCCGTTCGATATACCGATGGTACGTGGAAGAACCGCGTGAGTCTCGGAATGTAATGCTGACAAATAACAACAGCTCCTACGTTTTACGATGCTCGAACATGTCTCTAACCTATCACTCAAGTTACTATGTAAATTTTGACCTACAACTACCGTTAATTTTAACTTGTACGGTTAGGTGAATGCATGATGTTTTGACAGAAAAGTAAAACCATGCAATATGCTTGTGCAAATGTTCACTTTACCATTCAGTATGCCTACTTACGGGAGGTAAAAGAGTGTTTTCTTTTTGTTTCAAAACCAAAAATCATTCCAATCAACATCATGAACATCAAATCAAAGACAAGAAAACATTTTTCCAAGCCGATTTCTTCTTTTCAAAAGCAAATGAGAAGGGTGGGAATCTCTTTTCCTAAAAGAACAACACGAAGCACACCTATATGCCAATGCACTCTAACTTTTCAACTTTCTCAAAAACATAAGCAAATCTAACTTAATACTACCATTTTTTTATATATTTTGATCAAGACAGTCCTAAATGCATGAGAGACAAAAGATCATAAAGGTTCTGAAAGCTTGGAAAGCCAATCAGAAAACCCACATCCAATGCTCAATGATGATGTCCTAGTCTCAGTCAAAACTTTTCTTTTTTGAAGGAAGGAAAAAGAAGTTTACTATGCAAGTAAGAAATGAAACCTAGAAGCTAATCTAATGTTCTTCTTTCTGTATATGCAATGAAAAGAGATTTCAATGAGCATCCTAAACTTTTCTGAAAACAAGAAATCCTTCTTAAAGCACAACCAACAAGCATAGAAGTGGATGAAAAATAAAAAAATTTAAACAAACTTTTGAAATTCCACTCAAATCAATCTTAAACCATTAAATCAGCAAGCCACACACATTAGATTCAGTAACACAAACTTGATAACAGAACTGAAAGCAATCAAAATCCAAATTTTTTCAAAGAAAAATGAGGAAAAAAATGTTTTGAAATGATGCCTACCTGGCACCGCGCTTCGTAGGTGTTGACAGAGCGTTTCGAAGACAGCACCACTCCTTGCAAACAGGTTACAGGCAGTGGCACCGCTTACTGTCCACTTTGTTCAGGTGGTGGTACCGCTCCTTGTACATAGCATAGGCACAGTTCCTTGTAGATGACCAAAACAAAAAAAGAACGATGGATCAAGTCAGAAAAGACTAGATAAAGGCAAATACGGTTGAATTGAGTATGGAAACAGAGCATAAAAGACCAAAATGACTCAGATCTGAACAGATCTGGAAATTTCAAACCCAAATAATGCAAGTCAGAAAGTAGCTCTGACTGAAGAGAGTTGAAGAAAATGGAGCCTGGATTCGGACAAGAGTTGCAGACTGAGGAAGATCAGAACAACTGATATGCTACATTCCCCAGCGGAGTCGCCAGGTTTGTTAGCTGGAATATTTCACCTCCTGCGGATAACAAGGTGTTCCACTGGTCTGAATGGTTTAGATCTAGAACAAATAGAGGACAGAGGTTGAAGACTCTCCCTAGATGCTGTAGATATTTGAAATACAAGGCTTTGATAGTCCACCTATGTACCTGCAATCAAGCTCAACATGAAACAGATCAAAGCAACCAGAATATGATCTACTAATCTATGCTAGTGACTAAGGAATCTAGCAACATATATGCGAAATCACAACAACAACATATGTGGGACAGAAATCAACTTGCATTAAAGAATATGAAGAAGTTTACAACCAAGCCTTAGTGTTGACATGCATCTCCATGAAACCAGACCTTCTCATCCCCAAAATCTCTGACTCTAGCTCTCTATGCTCTCTCCAAATGATCTTGGGCCAATGGTCAATCCAACAGCATAACAATACCTCCAGTATTCTCCCCTCAACCATGGCTATGAGCTCTTATTTATAAGGCTTTGATGGATAGAGATGGTTGAGAAATCAGTGGGTGAGGTGGCCTCTAAGATCCTAGGATGAGGGATCTCAAGCTCAACCAACCCACAGCAGTAGAGATAAGGCAGGACACGAGGCTTATCATCTAGAAGCCTTGAGAAACTTCCCTTTTTCCCTTTTTACCTAGGGTACCGCGTTTCTCCTTCTATGATAGAGAGATTCTGGTAATAACCGCTTATGGACCAAGGCCAATAAGCGGTGGCACCGCTTATGGGAAACAGATGATGTGCGGTGCGAACATGGGTACCACTCCTGGATAAAGGGGCATGCGTGGTGCTGGAAATTTGTATGAAAAATTGATGAAAAACCATTTAGTTTCCACTCCAGAAGCTAGGATTCAGGGCAAGTAGGTATGTCAAATGTCTTATCACATGATGGTGATAGGATTTTGGTATAACAATAAGATGGAGACTTTGTGTTTCGGTCGTTTAGATAATGTGTTATTATATTACATGACTGTGTACATTTTTACTTGTAATTTGTAGAAGGTTCATTTGTATGTATTCACAGCTAGGGTTTAGCATTGATGTTGTCGATAGCTTGGAAAGGCTGTGGCCATATGCATTTTGATGTATGTAACTTAAAACATTTGTTTTGGTATGTTAATGGGGGTTCTACATACTGGTTTTAAATGAATAGTTTAACTTACTGTCGTTCCATTGCTTGCATTGGCACCTCTATTGATTCACGATTGTGTATTTTCTTGTTGGAAAATGTTATTATTGGTGATTTATGATGTAATTTACTTTCCTGTGATTTAGTATGGATATGTCTGTAAGCTTAGCTTACTGTGGCGAAAATGTAAATTCCATGGCTGTGATAGCGTAGAGACAGTAGATTTTTTACTTGGATTATTTTAATGGGTTTCTTACCTCCCAGCCATGAACCTGGAAAATGAAATGCTACGTGTATATTTTGTTTAAATTATGTGGAACACTGACAAAACAATGGTTTTGATTATGGTTAAATCTGAGTTTTGGGTTCGATCTTGATAGCTACGATTTCGACCCTTAGGTAAAAAACATAGCCTGTGTAAAGGATTAATAGATATAGCTTGTGCATTCTAGCTTTGTTGGCGTACTTGTTCTTAAATGGTTTTAAGTGTTGCCATTTTTACAAATCATATCCTACATGATTCGATCCCCGGCATAATATGATATAACCTTGTTTTTTGTATTTAAACACGAGCCCATAGGATTTGATCCCAGGCTGCGTGGGTTTGTGGTTCAATGATGTTTGTGTGGATTTTGTTTTGGCAGAACTATCGACAAGATTCGATCCTGAAACCTTTAAATGGATACGATATTCAATAATGAGTTTGTATTAGGTATATGTTTTATTCTTATTTTGATAGTAGATAATGTGTTTAGAATAATCGTGCCTACAGATCTCGAGAGTCTCGATGGCTGGCATACAATATGGTAAAGTTATAAAGTGGAAATTATTTGTTTGGAGTTTGTTTATGATATTTGGTAGGTTTTAAAATAGATTAACTTTGTTTATATTATGTTTTGTTATAATGTATAAAGTTTCAACGATGATGTTTAAGTTATATTTTTATGCATATAATTTATGCTTAGACTATAGGGAATAGTTTTATGGTTATAATTTATACAATCCTGTTGGAAATATGAAATCCACCAGCAGAGAAAAAGATATAAAGTTAGTTTTTAAATAGTTCTTGGTTGATTAGTTTCTTCAGTTATGGTTATTAAGATTTAGGTACAGAACCTCTGATATTATCCTTATGTTTTGAACTTGAAATAATAAACAAGAAATCTAACTCACTTAAAAGAAATCTAGACTAGGTTTAAAGAAATACCTCTATTAGAGGAGACTGAAATTTAACTTGTGAATGATGAAATAAAATGCATAAATATAACAGAGACCAAATCCTCCTACTGATAAAGCTAAAGGTGATAGCCTATCATTTGCAAATGTAAATAAGATATATTTTCCTAACTAGACTATCATTGTTGAGTAGATAAAATAACCTAGCCTCTATTAAAAGAAATAGATTTGTTAGGGAAGGCTGAATTTAATCTGTAAGTGAAGAAAGAAATAATGCAGAAAATAACCTAGCTATAGCAAACAGATACTAATTATCCATTCAGAATGTAATCTGCTCATTTAATAAGAAAATATGTGTAAATTGGAAGGGAAAAATCAAGAACCTCGTGCCTGCAAGGTGAAGCTATTTTAATGGCTGAAAATCCCGCACACTCAAATACCCAGCATTAACAAGTACATAGACAGATCTGACCTCTGTTCAGATAACTGAATAACTTGGGAACTACCACGTTCCACCCAACCATGACCCAAAACTGTTTCTAGTTTCAATCCAGATTCCCCTGAACTGGTTCCAACATGCAAGTAGGTTACAGCTCCTAAGGTAAGGATTCCCTATCTAGGATATCAGTTTCATTTTTTCTCTTACGAGAAAATATTTAAAGAAATACCTCTGTTAGAGAAGACTGAACATTAACCTGTGAATGATGAAATAAAATGCAGAAATATAACAGAGACCAAATCCTCCTGATGATAAAGCTAAAGGTGATAGTCTATCATTTGCAAATATAAATAAGATATATTTTCCTAACTAGACTATCATTGTTGAGTAGATAAAATAACCTAGCCTCTATTAAAAGAAATACATCTGTTAGGGAAGGCTAAATTTAATTTGTAAGTGAAGAAAGAAATAATGCAAAAAATAACCTAGCTATAGAAAACATATACAAATTATCCATTCAGCATTTAATCTCCTCATTTAATAAGAAAATATGTGTAAATTGCAAGGGAAAAATCAAGAACCTCGTACCTGCAAAGTGAAGCTATTTTAATGGCTAAAAATCCCGCACACTCAAATACCCAGCATTAACAAGTACATAGATAGATCTGACCTCTGTTTTTAGATAACCGAATAACTTGGGAACTACCACGTTCCACCCAACCATGACCCAGAATTGTTCCTAGTTTCAATCCGAATTCCCCCGAACTGGTTCCAACATGCAAGTAGGTTAGAGCTCCTAAGGTAAGGCTTCCCTATCTAGGATATCAGTTTCCTTTTTCCTCTTACGAAAAAATGTTCTCCAAGAACTCTCTTGAAAGTAATCAGGTAGAATTATGGAATAATCAAAAGATCCCCAAACCTCTCTTTGGCTTGGGTCTTTATAGACAGACTTTTTCAGGAAAAGGGGCAGTTAAATCAAGAATCATTTGATTTCTTGAAATAACCCTCTTTACTTAATTTAGGTAATTTTAATATTTATTTAAATTTAACTTAGGATCTTTTGACTAGTTCCTATTTTGACTCTTGTAGGTATTTAGTATAATTATCATTAGTAATAATAATAATAATATGTAGAGCCTTTCATTATTTATTCATAGTTACTAGTATTATTACTATGCTTACTCTTTTACAGACATTATATATAAACTATATAGTTATATATACCATTTGTTAACATTTTTACTTGTAGGCATCATATGGCATGATCCCTAATAAAAATACACTTTTCTTTTTAGCTTATAGCCACTTATTCATTAAGGCCTTTGGGTAGGGGTTAGGTCATCTCTAGGTTAGGCATCTCTAAACCTCCTTGCATGTTGAATTCCCTCATATAACATGGTATTTATTCAGTACTTTGATGAGATATAGTAATTTGAAATTTCATTTAATCACTTAAAAATAAGTAGAATGAGATCAATGTTCTATTAGAGTAGTTTTTACTCAACATATTAATTTTTGAGTAACTCCTAGAGCTTATCCAGAGCACATACTCAACACTAAAAACAGAGATTCTAGAGCTCCTCGCTCAACACTAATGCTAGGATGTATTTGTAGGATACACCTAGGGATACAATGGCTAAGGATCCGATGTTCCAGATCTTATTCTCAACATCAACTTGGAAGGATCCATGGATTATTCCCGACACTTCCAATTCTTATCTTTTCATGTGCTTTATAGCTTCCTGCTCAACACAAAGGTTTCATAACTCATGTGCTTCAAAGCTTCTTGGCCAACACAAACATCTCATCAATTATGTGCTTTAGGGTCCACGCCCAACACATGAAATCATATATATATATAACATATGCAATAGGATTACGCTCAATATATCAAACAAATTATCATGTTCACGTGCAGTGGGGTCTTATGCCCAATATACAAAATAAAACATCAAAGCAACATCATAAGCAATGGGGATTATGCCCATAAGTTTTAGCTAAAAAATTTGGGATATTACAGAGACCAACAAATATAATCATATCTAAACCTAATGAGTTCATAAAACTCTAGTTTGTAGTTGTATGTGTAAATGTGTAAACACTATTTTTTAGGTTTGTGGTTTGTAGTTCATGAAACACTATATGTTTTGCTATTTGTTCTTGTGGATTAGGTATATGGTCTAAGTGTATATTAACAAGTGAGACTAACATATAATTTGATCTCTATGTATTGGAATTTCTTTCAATTCATGAAACCCTGGTTGACTTGATACTTGTAATCCATGTATGTGTCTCTACTTCTATTTCATACAATTATTTGTTTATACTTGTAATTCATAAAGCCTTAGTTTCTTTGTTGTAGTGAAGGTACATATCTTCTAGGTATATGGTATATTGGTTTCTAGTTTAGTGACACTAAAAAATCTAATTATCTAAACCTAATGAGTTCATAAACCTTGGTTTTTAGTTCTATGTCTAAAATGTGTGAACCATAGTTTTAGGTTTGTGGTTTGTAGTTCATGAAACCCTAGCTATGTTGTAGTGCGGGTACATATCTTCTAGGTATATGGTCTACTAGTTTCTAGTTAGGTGAGACTAACAAATATAATGATATAGACCTAATGAGTTCATAAACCCTAGTTTGTAGTTCTATGTCTAAATTTGTGAACCCTAGCTTTTAAGTTTGTGGTTTGTAGTTCAAGAAACCCTAGCTTTCTTGACATTTGTTCTTATATATTAGGTATTTGGTCTAAGTTTAGTTACATAAGTATATGGTCCTAGTTTGTAGATGTATGTGTAAATTTGTAATCCTTATTTTTTAGGTTTGTGCTTTGTAGTTCATGAAACCCTAGTTTTTTTTATATTTGTGCATGTAGCTTAGGTATATGGTTTAAGTATTTTTACATAAGTGACACTAACATAGCACATGATCTCTATGTATGTGAATTTCTACTTCATAAAACCTTAGTTTGTAGTTATATGTGTAAATTTACAAACCCTAGATTTTAGGTTTATGGTTTGTAGTTCGTGAAACCCTAGTTTTTTTGCTATTTTCTCTTGTAGATTAGGTATATGGTCTAAGTGGTTCTACATAAGAGAGACTAAAATAACACATCATCTCTATGTATGGGAATTTCTTTCAATCCATGAAACCTTAATTGGCTATATACTTGTAATTCATGTATGAGTTTTTACTTCTAATTCATACAATTATGTGTTTCTACTTGTAATTCATGAAACTCTAGTTTCTTTGTTGTAGTGTAGGTACATAGCTTCTAGTTATATGGTCTAGTGGTTTCTAGGCAATGGAATGCCAGGAGACCAATGGATTTGACGGTTCGTCGATCCGACCTTCGATTGTCAAGTTATGTCGAGTTGAAAGTCGCATGAAAATGTAGTTCAGGGACACTTGGTGACTCTCGGTCTGGGAGCGAAAAAAAATGGAGCAGAAAGATTGCATGTCATTGGCTCAGGAAAGTCTGTATGGAAAATTCTGATATGGAAACACTACCAAGACTGGCACGCTGGAGGGTTTGGCAGAGTTGACCCACCAATGCGAGAGTTGCATTGAAGGAAACTGAGCAAAACCCTAGTTTATGAAACCAATGCACAATGAAGTCACTGGGCCATTAAAATGTGGTGGAGAGGCCCCCTAGAGGTAATTGTATTCTAGGAGACCAACGGAGTTGATAGTTCATCGATCTGACCTCGGGTTATCGATTTATGTCCAGTTGAAAGTTGCATGAAAATGTCGTTCAGGGACACTTGGTGACTCTTGGTCCGGGAGAGAAAAAAAAATGGAGGCCATGCCCAAACACACCTATAGGAGCTGATGGAATCATAAATCACCGCTCAGTTTGGTTTTTGGACCACGGCCTTGAATTGGCCCAGGCATCCCTGAACAGTTTTTCCATGACTACTACAACTCACCATATAAAGTTGACCGAGGATTCGATCCATGAACCATCAGTTTCTTTGGGATCGTGGCACATGATTATGGCTAGGGTAGCCTCCCCACTGACTCTGCATGGTCAGGGCATGCCTTGAAGCCAGATTTCACAAACTAGGTTTTCATCCCAATTAACCACCATGCAACCCTGACAACGGTGCACCGAACTTGCAAAACCCTGTGTCGAACAAATTGGAGTGGCCTTCCCATGGAAGCCATGCCCAAACACACCTATAGGAGCCGACAAATTCAGAAATCTTTGCTCAGTTTGGTTTTTGGATCCTGGCCTTGAATTGGCCTAGGCATCCCTGAATGGCTTTTGCAGGCCTACTGCAACTCGCCATAGAACATTGATCGAGGGTATGATAGACAAACCATTGGTTTCTTTGGGATCATGGAACAAGATTATGGCCAGGGTGGCCTCCCCTGTAGCTCCATATGGCCCAGGAATGCCTTCAGGCCAAATTTTGCAAACTAGGGTTTCGCCCCAGTAACCACCATGTAACCTTGACAACAGTGCATCGAACCTGCAAAACCTTATTTCGGGCGATCAAGGGTGTCCTTCCCATGGAGCTCATGCCCAAACACACCTGCAGGAGGTAACAGATTCAAAAATCTCTGCTCAGTTTGGTTTTTGGACCTTGGCCTTGAATTGACCCAGACATCCCTAAACGGCTTTTGCAGGCCTACTACAACTCATCATATAACGTTGACCGACGCTCTGATTGACAAACTTTTGGTTTCGTTGGGACCGCGACATAGGATTATGGCCAGGGTGGCCTCTCCCCTAACTCCGTACGACCTGGGCATGCCTCTAGGACATATTTTGCAAACTAGGGTTTCACCCCAGTGGGGTCCATGCAACCCTGGCAACGATGTACTGACCTTGCAAAAACCTGTGTCGAGAGGTCGGGGGTGGCATGCCCATGACCTCCATTCCGAAACACAACTATAGGAGCCGATAGATTCAGAAATCACCGCCTAGTTTGATTTTTGTACCCTGGCCTTGAATTGGCCCAGGCGTCCCTGAATGACTTTTGCAGGCCTACTACAACTCACCATAGAACTTTAACCAGGGATCTAATTGATGAACCATCAGTTCCCCTGAGATAGTGGCACGCGATTATGGTTAGGATGGCCTCCCCCGTGACTCCGTAAGGCCCGAGCATGCCTCCAGGACAGATTATGCAAACTAGGGTTTCTCTCCAATGGGGTCCATGAAACCCTGGCAACGGTGCATCGACCCTGCCAATGCCTCATTGTGCATGTGAAATAAATTGTGCAAGTTGAAGGAGGAACAGTTTAACAGATCTAAATATTCATCTCATAGAAGTTGTCGAACATTTAGGGTAGAAGTGGTCAAACATTAGGCTAGTGTGGTAGTGTAAGAGGAGTGTAAGTGCAATTACCCAATATCATTCAATATAGCCATCTGGATCCTCTCTGTTTCTAATTGTCTACATCAATCTCTTGTGCTCTAAATGAGGCAATAAGTAACGTACCTTGGTTGAGTTCTTGTTTGACATTGTCTGTAGATGGATGTTCGTGCCAACAATCAAGTTTGTGAAGTGATAGACCACAAAACCTGGTCTGTAATCCACAAATACATGCCCACTAGTTCTTCTTGATTTTCCATCTAGTGTAAGATATTCACCCTAAACTACCATGGAGCCACTAGGGAATTAATTTCCTTCATCATCAATCAATGGTCCATTAGGATTTTCTTACCTCGAATGCATTGTGAAAACCAATAATCCATGCCCCATTCATTGTCTTTCAGGGAAACAACTGCATATATGTGTCCTGGCTGTACAAGATCTGAGATATGGTTGTAGTCTGTCAAAATTGCTGACTAGCCCTCCTCTAAGTGGGTTGTTTCAATGAATAAACGTGGGTCTACTGCAAGTGACACATGATCCCAATCATCAACACAATCCATGCATTCGCATTCATCCCATTCACCACTGCTACAAGGGCTACAAAAGCAAGCAAGTTTCTGTGTCCATATTTCAAATAGGGGGTTTGTTGAACTTCAAACCGAATGAAATCCACGTGTTCCTCATACTGTGCTGCAACTATAGGAATGAGATCGATCTATGTCAACCACTTTCCAAAAATTCCCGACTGCCCTTCCTGCCCCTATTGATGTATGTTGCATTTTAGTTCGGTCTGACATTATTGCAGAGCACCATTGAACTATGGATTCTGCATCTTTGATATGGGGGTTTCTGGTAAACCTCATCTCCTCCCTTCGCAGTGCGGTGTTGATGCATGCACCGGCCCCGTCATGCTCACCTTTTTCGTTCCCAATCTCAAAGTAGTTCCATATATGCGGTACATTGTAAGTCTTATGCAACATACTCATCCATTGCAAGACTCGAGCATTTTTGAACTGGCTCGCACAACCATCTGACCATATCCAATGCCGATCCATTTGTATATCTCCCTCCTTTAGCTGATCACAGAAAATTCAAAAACAATGTTACACATAATGTAGATCATGGAAGCTGTCATCACTTATGTAAAAGTTTGTCTCCTTATGTATTATCCTATTGTTAATGCTACTCTCGAGGCCATTCCTATACTTAATATGTACCATGATGATGACTTGATCGGAATGGTGGTATTGACTTTGAATTTCATTTTATGGCTGAAGGGTGTAGTTTTCTACAAAACCCAGAATTGAAACTATGGTCCCAATGGGAAAGTTGTCCCTGCATTTTTTGTACTGCTCATCCTAAGATTATGCTACATGCACATGTTGAACATACTACTCGGTTTTCTTATAGAACTCCGTCAAAAAATCACATACCCATACCTGTTTCCATAAAAACAAGGGCCATATTAGAATGTGACCTTTAAAGAATGTATATGTAGAAATTGAACGTGTAAGAGGAAAAACATGCAATAATAATTTGCACCTGTGACTTCACCAATGCAATCTTTTTACTTTCCTTCGCACTATCTGATTGATAGGTTACATACTTGAAGCTTTGCATCTCCACGATCATATTGCCAAATTGATGATCATCGCTTCCATGAATGCAATGGTTCAAAAGAGAAAACCCACTACACCTGGAACAATTCTCATATAGACATGATTTTCCATAGTATTTTTGTCCTTCATGCCTTGGACACATGACACTACTGATAAAATATCTCGATGCATTCGGTGGTATTACATATTCATTGCAGCCTTGCACAATGTTAATATGCAAATCACAAAATATACGTTTATACGTGGCATAAAAATACTCATATTGTAAATGGTATCTACAACAACATGTGTTTCGATCAATGCATATACGAACACACCATTGTTTACATTTCTCAAAGGACCTTTGGCCCATGTTCAATTGTGTGTGCTCATCCCCGAATCTCTCATAGAGTTCAATCTATTTAGTGTCATGGAAGTGTTTGACATGGGGTTCACATTCAGTAGAACCTTTTCTCAGCTTCAGCACATCTCTTTGATTAGATGAAGGTCTGGTATGATCATGCCAAAAATTTTGTACTAAGTCCTTAACAACATCAATTAGCTTCATATCTCGACGAGGCAGCCTACCGACAAAATCCCAACAATATTTTCCACCTGGAGTCTCAATATTTTCTCTTATAATAGAGTACTTAAAAAGAAAATCAATTTAATTTAAGTATGTGATAAGTGTGTGACTGGAGGCGATGTTGTCATGTGGACCTGCTTACAATTGATTCTGATAACACACGATGAGACGCACAAAGATATTTAGTATGAGACGTCTTCCCAATCGCATTAAAAGCAGATTGGAGATTTCTAACAATATGATTGTTAGCCTCTGAACTTCTAACCATCTTTATGCCCAGAATTTTCCTAACAACAACTAAACAATTTGACTTTAACAAGCATAGAATTGATTGACATTTACCTGCATCTCCTTTGGATTCAAAATATTCCTTCATTAATTTTCTACATTGCCAATCGATAGTGCGTTCGGGAAACTTACCTTCAAGGCCTGACAGAAAACTTTCATCCACATGGATATGTCTAGGATTCCTTTTTCTTGCATCAGACAATCGAGGTAGGGAAGGTGGACATGAGCTACGAATCCCAGAGCTTCTTTGTTGTGGTGCTTCATTCACATGTTGGTCCATATTGGGAGTGTGCTTGACATGGTTGTGGTATTCTTGGAGAGATTGCAAATTAATCATTGCTCCTATGTCCAATGCTTGATACTCGATGTCTCTCAATATACCTATGTCTTCAAGAGATTCAGCATGGATCGTTGATGGATTGTTTTTTGGAGACTGTGTTTATGTTGGAATTTGAGTTGGGTCCATTGGACACAACTGCTTCGCCCGTGGTTCTGAACTAGAGGTTTTTCTGTCATCAACCGTGTTAGGATCGGTTGCAGTATTAGTGGAAATGTTTGGACCATGTCTCACTTTGTCCATTTCCAACCTGGCCTTTTCTCTTACCTCATTTTCCTTTTCAATGGGAATATTCCTTCTAGTTTTTCTTACTCTGTTATGTGAGTTTCCCATCTCCAAATGTTTCTTTATCAAAACTATGAGGTCTACCCCTGCATAAGAAGTAACAAATAAGGTATTAGTTTCATTATACAAGAAACATGACGTGTTCCAACATAATTAACTAAATTACAGATATGTTAGTATGGTAATTATTGGCATTGATACATAAATGCTGATTAAAGGTTGCTCTTTATGTTTGAACTAAAGTTTCATTTCTATACTCTATTTGAGTCAAGTAAAGAGAGTCAAGTTTCCAGGTATTACAACTATAGGATTATGACTTCCTTTGTGTTGAAAAAGTAGTGGAAGTCACAAGAAGATGAATGAAATATTCTTCATTTCCAACACCTTCGGATGAGATGACATTACACATAATATGCCACATTAGTTGTGAGGGAAGACACAAGTTGGTTTTTGGATGTCTTGGGAATAAATTGAATAAATTACACTCATTAAGTTACACTAACTAAAGAGAACAACTTGACTAATTACACAATGAGGAGGTTTCAAATCCCTCGAAGGAAGGATAAATCATTGAGGTAGAGGCATCCATGTCAAGCTCAAAGGAATGTTATTATAAATGTAGCATGAAGAGGAGAGCATGGAAAATTTGGTGAACTATTCAATATGGACCCTCTGCCATGATTGCTTCCAAGGTTTTTATACAAATTGAAGAGTCTCAAGAGAGAACCTCATCTATGCCATCCTTGTGGGAAATCAAAATATATTCATGTGCAAATCATTATTGATCTACATTGCATACTTCATCTTGTATAGAGAATATGGACAACTTGGAGAACTATTCAATATGGACCCTATCCCATGATTGCTTCAAAGTTTTTTTTTTCAAATTGAAGAGTCTCAAGACATAACTTCATCTATGCCATCATTGCATGAAATCAAAATATATACTTGTGCAAATAATTATTGTTCTACATTGCATACTTCATCTTATATATAGAATATGGACAACTTGGTGAACTATTCAATATGGACCCTCTCCCATGATTGCTTCAAAGGTTTAGATGTGAAGTTGGGAATTTTTCTTGTGAAATTAATTGTTGTCTATGACAGAGATATTGTTGTAGGAATATGATAAAACATAAATCAATGAAATGATCTCAAAGCTTGTGAATGAAAACAATTATTTACAATTCACCATACCTATTCAAAATGATCTCTTCTTGCAATGAAAACTTGTAGTTTGAATGTATCCACTAACTTCCAAGACCACTGAAGATGTTTGTTAGATTCTAAGAGTGATGTTTTATCCAATAGATCAAAGTGTGTCCAATTGATGATTGAATGTGATCCAAATTGCAAATTTTAGGAGTACAAAATGCGCAAACAGTGGTAGAAAACCCGTGAAAATTGGTAGCAAACCCAGGAAGGAAGATCTCTATTTTTTTTAACTAGAAATAGGAGCGTGCATGTGTGTCTAGGAGCGTGCACACATGTATAGGAGCATGCATGTGTGTCCACTCGTATGCGCATAAACATGTGTGTGCGTTTCTGCCTAACATTTACAACATTAACTCACTAATGTTTATTCCATTTAATGAGTAACGTTCTTCAACAATGTCTTGGTATTCACACATGTAAGAGTATTTTTACAATATAGTCTTCACCACTACTTTATTCTTAGGCCCATGGGTGCCATTATGAGGTCTTAGGCTCCTTACCTATGGCTAGTGGAGGGTAAGGGAGGCCTCCAACACTGACCAAGGATGGGTGTCAAGGTTTAACAAAGGTTTAGTGGCGACCATGGTCAATAACACATGGCCTCAAGCCCTAACACGACAATAGCGACAATGGAGACCATGGTCATGATAGTAGTGGAAATGGCGAACATGGTCAATAACACCATTGTCAATAACACATGAACTCAATCCCTTGGTCAATAACAGATAGATGGCGCGCTAGTATCCCTTTAAAATTTATATCATTACTGAAAAACATACAATGGATTCACTCACCCTCTACATGGTCATTTGAGGTACAACATGTTCAATTGTTATGGGAAATGATGGGTGACGTGTTCTGTGTGTGTGTGTGTGTGTGAGAGAGAGAGAGAGAGAGATAGAAAGAGACAAGGAGGGTGAATGAGAGATATAGAGAGTGGGAGGGGGGGTAGAGCAAGATCATTTGGGCCTTAGGCTATAAATGAGGTAGCATGCCGTGTTCTATGTGTGTGAGAGAGAGAGAGAGTAGAGAGATGGAGAGTTGGGGGGGGGGTAGAGTAAGATCATTAGGGCCTTAGACAAGAAACACCAATTCTAGGGCTCAATCACCATGAGCAACCACTCTAATGTGTAAGACATCATGATATTGTTGAACGTTCTAATATGTATGAGCCTTCAACAAGTCCTTGAACCAACACATGAGCCCCTTGTACAAGTTCTTTGTAGGTCTTTAAATGGGATATGGGTGTCATGAGTAGGATTTTATGAACTACAGAGATAGAAGGTTTACCAAATAATGATAGAGAGTGAAATGGCAGATAATGGTTAGAGAAATGGGGGGGGAAGGTGAGAGAGAGAGAGAGAGAGAGAGAGAGAGAGAGAGAGAGAGAGAG